>CAUYPK010026122.1:0-11423 GCA_963574355.1 Loris lydekkerianus | reverse complement strand
GAAGAAGGTAGGGTGAAAAACAATGTAGGCCCGTCCACAGGGGATTTTCTAGAATTTCTTTTCTTCTCTTTTCTAGATCTTCTTGGAGTGTTTTGATCTTGTTTTGCACGATCTCAGATCTGTTGGCATAAAAGTAGCGCTTCTCCTGTAAAAATAAACAGATGCCTCCCTTTTTGGCAGTTAATAGGACTAATCCCCTTCTTGATGAGGCAAGTATTTAAAGTCTCTTGCCGAAACCCAAATGTTTTTTTTTTTTTTTTTTTTAATTTTTTTGCCTTATTATTATTATTATTATAGATAAGAATGTGCACCATAGATGTGGCCCAACCCATCACCCTCCCTCCACCCAAACCTCCCCCGTCCCTTCCCCTTCCTTGTCTTTCAGCACTTTGAATATGACATGCCACTTCTCCCAGTCCATAAGGTTTCCACTGAAAAATCTCCTGTCCCAACTATTGGAGCCCCTTTATATGTGATTATTTTCTTTGTTCTTGCTTTCCTTAGAACCTTTTCTTTATCCATGACCTTGGGAGCTGGATTATTAAGTGCCTTCAGGTGGTCTTGTCTGTGTTAAATCTGCTTGGTGTTCTATGACCTTCTTGTTCCTGAATATTGATATTTTTGTCTAGATTTGGAAATTCTCAGGCATTATTAATTTGAATAAATTTCCATCCCAATCTCTTTCTTTACCTCGCCTTAAAGGCTAATAACCCTTAGATTTTCCCTTTGAGGTTATTGTATACCTCTTACAGGCATGCTTCATTCTTATGCATTTGATTTTCTTTTTTCTCTTCTGACAGTGTATTTTCAAATAGCCTGTCTTCAAGATCACTAATTCTTCTTTGTGCTTGATCAACCTTGCTGTTGAGAGGCCCTGATGCATTTCTCAAATTGTCAATTAAGCTTTTAATCACCACAATTTCTGCTTGATTTAAAAAAATTTTTTCCAATCTCTTTATAAATTTGTCAGCCTTCTGAATTCTTTCTCTGTGTTGTCTTGAGGTGTATCGAGCAACTTTAGGACAGTTATTTTGAATTTTTTGTCTGAAAGGTCACATATCTGCATCACTCCAATACTGGTCACTGGTCATCTTATTTAGTTTATTTGAAGTCATGTTTTGTTTGATGTTTTTGATGCTTGTGGATGTTTGTTGATGTCTGGGCAGTGAAGAGATAGGTATTTATTTTAATCTTTGTAGAGTGCACTTATTTGAACCTATGCTTCTTGAGAAGGTATTGCAAATTCTCAACAGTAATTAAGTGTTGTGATCTGTCTTTGGTCGCTGCAGTCATAACAGTACCGTGGGTGCCTAAAGCCCAGTAGTGACCCTTGCAGACTCATGGTCATACCACCTTGGTGGATGGACGTAGATAAGATATGGGAAAATTACCTGGATTACCAGGTAAAGTCTCTCACTCTTTTCCCCCATTTTCTGGGCTGGGCTACTAGAGCTGGGAGGAGGAGTGACACGGGCAGTCCCTCCTGGCCATTGCATCTATAATTGTGCCAGTCATACCTGAAGCCAGCCCAGTGTCACCAAAGTCCATGGTGATTTCTGCCTGGTTACCTCTGATGTTTATTCGAAGCGCACCAGCTCTTTAGTCAGGTGAATCCTATCAGGACTAGGTCCGTCCCTTTAGGAGAGTGTGTTTGCTTCCGGCCCAGGGTGAAATGCCATCCAGGAAATAAGGCTTGAAGTCAGGGCTTCCAGAGTTTCCCTGGTATTTTATTTTACTGTGGCTGAGCTGGTACTGATTTGCAAAACAAAGTCCTCCAAACTTTTCCCCTTCTTTTCCCATGGTGGAAGAAGACTCTCCCAAGCTGCATTGCTTGGAGTTTCTGTAGACACTGGCTGGGCTGACGCCACTACGGTCTCACTGGGTCATGTGTGCCCCAAGTCCATTGGCTCTGAGCTAGCACAGCTGCCTTTTTAGCTTGAGTGCCTTACAAATTTATTTCAGGTCCCAGGCCACTTTTTGTCAGCCAGTGGCACTGCTAGCCAGAAGTCAGATTTTGGAGCAGAGGGTTTCCCTCTATCCAGGGTAGTGTCAATGATCCCTCCATGATGCTGGCAGAATTCTGCTCTGTGTTGTGTTCCCCCCTGACAAGGTGGCTCTGAGTTTCAATGCCGTTTCCCACAATCACTTCATTTTCCCTCCCCAGGCACACAGATTCTCCCTCAACTTGCCTTCTGGCATGGTGCTGACATGATCCTGGACAGGTGGTGAGGACAAGGTAAGCCTGTAATTTCTTCCCTCTTCAGAGCCTCTTTCTTTGGTATAATGTTAAAACCATGTACTGTGATTGCTCACCTGATTTTTGGTTTTTTGATGGTGCTTCCTTGCATGGAACTTGTTGTTGAATTTGGTGTTCGTGGGGAGTGGTGATTGCTGGAGGTTTTTATTTGGCCATTTGCTCTGGCCGTTTTTATGATTGAATAATGTTACAAAGATAAATCATATTTGATTTAATCATTCATCAAGTGATAGACGTTTTGATGTTTCCACTTTGAGGGTATTAAGAATAATGCTTCCATGAATGCTCATGTACAAGATTTTGTGTGGATATGTTTTCAATTTTCTGAGGTACATATTCAGGAGTAGAATCGCTGGGTCATGTGACAGCTCTACTTTTAATTTTGAGGAATTGCCACATGTGAGGGTTCTAATTTCTCTGCATCCCCATTGATGTTTGTTATTGTTTGTTTTTTTATTGTAGCCATCTTAATGAATGTGAAGTGGTTTCTTTCTGTGGTTTTACAGGACTTTTTTTTTGATAAGAATCTCACTCTGTTGCCCAGGCTAGAGTGGAGTGGCATCAGCCTAGGTCGCAGCAACCTCAAACTCCTGGGTTTAAGCATTCCTCCTGCCTCAGCCTCCCAAGTGACTGGGAATACAGGCACCCACCACAATTTCTTTTAGAGACTTTGCCTCCTTTCTTTCCTCTATTTTCTTCTTTTTACGGCTTGTCTATAGTCCCTTTGGAGCTAAGACTTAAATTAAAAGTATGATTCAATCATTATAATTTTTATTTGAGGCTGTGTAGAAAAGAACCCCAAAATGGAGATAATTGGAAAGATAAATAACCCAGGCTGCACACAGGCAGTATGCACATCCTGGATGTGCAATCATAATGACCTTTGTAACACATAAATTGAACCTGATACAGGATGATTATCGTTTCTTCAGTTGTACACCCTCCCCATTCTATCCTCCCTACCACTCTTAAATTTGTGCTTAAAATGTGGATTATCAGATCGTGAAATATTGTAGTTGTCTGGTCCAATGCTTCTCAAAATTAACGTTCTTAAGATTCATTTGGAGATTTTGCTAAAATGCGGTTCTGACTCAGGAGGTCTGAGCGTCTGTATTTCTAACAAGCTCCCAAGTGATGCTGATGCTCCTGGTCCTGGGCCAAGGCCCACAGTCTGGGCAGCCTGGGAATCTACTATATTCCCAGGAATGTTTGGGAATTGGTAAGATAACATTAAAGGCCTTCTTGATGAGTAAAAGGATTAAATGTGCAGTTTTCCCTTTATTACCGTTACTTTGTCATATACTAGGAAAGAAAAATGAATTGGTCTTTCTAGAACTACTTGGGTTTGCAAAGGCATTCTAATTACTCTATTTCTGGCCTTGTGAGGACATTTCAAAATGAAGATGTTCTACTTTCTTCTTGGATATTCACATTAAACTTACCTAATTTTGCTTTCACAAAGTTGTGAAGTAAACAGTTCCTTGTTTTTCTGGTTTTCAAATTATCTCATGATATCTTACATTAACTCTTCAATGAAACCTCTGCACTTGTTCTGATCAGAGAGTTAATAACAATGATAATAGTGTAAGACACATGAGAATGTAGTAGTCAGCTTGTGCTGTGTGACACACACTGTTGTTAAGTGCTGGAGCCACAGGATAAACAAAACAGAAGTGGGTCTGTGTGCTCCTCACTTTAACCTATTACCAGTTTACAGATGAGAACACACAATGAGATAAATAATTGTACCAGTAATCTGGTAAGTGGCAGAACTGAGAGATAAACCCAGTTCTTTTGGAATCCAAAATCCTTGCAAAAGCCCCCAAACTCATTCTGAACAGGAATTTGTATTCTTAACCCCTCACTACAATAAATAAGCAGACATTTTGTATTCTTTATTATTCAAAAAAATGAGTTCTCTTTCTCTTTCTTACTCTTAGAATAAGCAGCTGATGCTATAGTGAAAGCTGTCGAGATATTTTGTAAATATGGATCCCATCTTCATGCTGAAGGAATCCAAACACACGTGAAATGTGGTATTTTCACACTGCTTCACAATTAAACTGTTTTTCTCATTTTGATGTGATTTCCTATCTTTTCATCTCTTATCCTAAATAATTGACTAGAATTAATATTTTCCCAAAAGACAAGGGAAAATTCATACACAGAAATGGATTCAAACTGGTATTGAGATCTAAATGTGAAAAATAGACAATAAAGTCCACAAAGATAAGCCAGGAGAGTATCTTTATGAACTCAAAGTAGGGGATGTCTCCTTAAGCAGGATACAGAAAATACATAAAGGAAAACAATAACATTGAACTGTATTAAAACTTCTGTTGATAAAAATATATGAAGAAAATAAAAAGGTCAGCCACCAAATGGGAGACGATATATTCAGCACATAGACCTATAAAAGACTTCTGGCCAGCATACCAAAGAAAAAAAAATTCCAAAAAATAAGTAAGAAAAAGAAAACCTAATAGAAAATGTTGCAAAACACTTGAACGGGCACTTCACAAAAAAGCATCTCCATATTGCCAATAAGCACATGAAAAGTCCCAACCTCATTTGTCATCAGGAAAATACAAATTAAACCCACAATGAGATATTACCTCACACCTTCTAGAATGGCTAAAGTTACAAAGTCGGCAATCTCAAACTCAGGCTATGGTGTGGAGCAATCAGGGGCTCATATGCTGCTTCCGGGAATGGAAGTTGAGACGGCCACTTTGGAAAACCTTTTAGCAAGAAATACTAAAACAGAAAGATGCACAACCAATGACTCAACAGTTCCATACTTAGGCCATATATGTCACAGATATGTCAACAGTAGAAAGTCGTGTTCATGAACATGCCCACTCTTAACCATTTCATTCCTAATAGCTGAAAGTAGGGGCAATTCAAAAGTCTATAAATATAGAAGGGAGAATAAATAGCATCTTATCCATTCAAGACCAAACCATTCAGCAATGAAAATAATAACTGCCACATGCAACAATATAGGTGAATCTCAGAAACTCAATGTTCAGCAGAAGAAGTTAGACATAAGGTATACAGAGCATGGTTCTGTTTATAGGAAGATCCAACACCAGGCCAAGCTGATGAGGATAGTTACTTTTGGGGAGGAGGCAGTGACTGACAGGACATAAGGAAGACTTGGGGGCACTGGAAAAGTGGTGTATATTTTTTATCTGTGTGGTGGTTACCAAGGTGCATTCACTTTTTGAAAATTCACTGATTTATGAAAACTCATTTATGTATATGCAGGCCTAATACATATACTCTCCTATATGTGTTGTTATTTTTTCAATAAAAAAATAAACCAAAGAAGGAAAATTATTCAAAGTCTCTGTTTTCAATGTCATCTGTTCCTGGGTTTTCCCCTTCGTCGTAAAGAAGCCAGACATTTATTTTATTGATCTCATTCTTTTGCCTTGCACAACTTACGCCTGTTTTTTAAACACATTTTTATGACAACTGTAAAATACATTTCTATGCCAGTTATTTTTTGTCCCTGGGTTTTGCATTTTCTACATAGAATCCATTCTGTATTGCTTTTGGAGTTCTGACCCGACCCTGCTTTTTATTATTTTTTTTATGTGCTTTTTGTATTTCAGCAGAGTTCTGTTAGTAACCTCACTTGACCTTAAGACAAATGCATTATCAAACATTAAACAAGATCAGTCACCCTGCACCTGATGTGTGATCCCATTCCACCTAACATTAAAAAAATAAAAGTTCCCTAAGAGTGTGGGACATTCACTTCCTGAGGATGTGACGCTGAGAACTGAATAGAGGCTCTTTGATGGAAGGTTGTCAGCGGCCCCAGCGAGGGGCGTTAGAAGCGCTCGGGCGGGCGAGGGGCGGCGGTCACCGGGCCTCAGCGACCTTCTGCGGCGCCCGGGCGCGGAGGCCCAGTGCGCGGGTCGTCCCGGGGGGCGCGGGCCGCGAGGCCGGGTCGGGGTGGGAGACCTGGGCAGCTGCGAGCAGGCGCCGCGGGCCTCTGGACGGCGATGCTTCCGCGTGGGCTTTAAAAAAAATTTAAAAATCAAATCAAAGCTTATGCTGTCAGCAGTGAAAATCCTCCCTGTCATCAGAGAGTGCCATGGGTAGCTTCACATACTTCCTCTCATTACAACCCATTACATACTCCCTATTTAGCTCATGGCAGCCTGGTGAGAATGGTTTGGGTTGTCAAATAAGCGTTCAGTCTCTAGATCTTACCAACAGTGTGTTTTTCAACAAAGGATTCAATCTCTCTGAACTTCAGTTGACTTTTCTATAAAAATCAGAGTAAAAATAACTGCATTGCAAAACCATTGCAAGGATTGATTTAAATTACATAGATATGTAAATGTTTCTAACATAATATTTAGCACATCTAGTTGTCCAAAGAAAAGATGAACTCTCTTTTCTTTTCCATATTTTTCCTTTTTAGGCAAAAATATGTCATTGCAATACTTTGCAATCTAGATGTTGGACATAGTCATCTGCTGTTGGCGATGCTGGGCCTTGGGATATTTATTTCGTGCATACATGACGGATCCATGTATCTTTTGATGTTTTTTATTTTTTGCCTTTTGAATTTTCCAGATGAAACTTATATCTCAAGTGAGAAAAGAATATAATAAAGATGTTTATAAAATTCCTTTAATGGGACTCAAGATATTTATTCTTACTGTCTCAGAGGAATACAGAGTACAGATGAGAATTTATTTTGCATTTTTAAATCCTAAAGTGTCACAAATTTAGACAAGAACCTCTGTTGAAGAGTAGACGTAATTACAATGTTTTTAAAGAAATGCATATTTGGCTACTTTTGATTGCATGTATAATTTAAGCCAGTTGAATCTGGCTTAAGAAAAAGTGCTACCTAATTATAAATGAAATAGTTGGAAGGCACTTTTGTCTGGATCAAACCCCTTATTTTATATCTGAGAAATTTAGGCAAGGGAAACAATTTGCCTAAGGTGGGTGGCCTTTGAAAGTTAGGAGTTAGCTGGGAGTGGTGGCTCAGCCTGTAATCCCAGCACTCTGGGAAGCCAAGGTGGGCAGATCACCTGAGGTTAGGGGTTCATGACCAGCTTGAGCTAGAGCGAGACTCCTGTCTCTGAAAAAACAAAACAAACAAACAAACAAAAACTAAGCAGGGCATCATGGCAGACACCTGTAGTCCCAGCTACTAGAGTGGCTGAGGCAAAAGAGTCACTTAAGCCCATAAGTTTGAGGTTGCTGTGAGCTATGACACGATGGCACTCTACTAGGGGTGAGAGACTCTGCCTCAAAACAAATAAACAAAACAAAAAAATGTTAGGAGTCAATGGGTCTCCTTTTCTCTCCCCTAAGTTCTAAGTGGTAGGAAGTAACATAAATGCGGAAGAAAGAATCAAAGAGTCAGGATTTTGATGGCTAGTCTAGAAAATGCAGCCAGCACTTGAGGTTAAAGTGATAATGTTCTGTAACCAACTAGAGGTTTTGGAGCCTTCCATAGGTAGGGCAGGCTATGCAAAGCTTATTGGCCCTACAGAGAGGACCAGACCTATCTGGCAAACTCAGACGCTACAGAGGGCAGTTCAGGGGAAAAGGATGAGCCCTCCCGACTACTTTATAATGTCCCTCCCCCTGAAATCTGCAAATGCTTTTAAAGATTTGCCCCACCCATAGATCAGCAAATGCTTTTAAAATGCCAGAAAATACTAATTTTAAATACTATTTGTTCTGTAATTTTACCCAGAGTATTAATTTATTTATCCTGTCTCTTTTAACTATTTATGTCTTATCAGGAAAAAATGTCAATTTAGTAACTGTCCAAATTGTCATAATTCTTTTTTCTTCTTCTTCTTCTTTTTTTTTTGTTACCACTTTTCTTATTATTTGGTAGATTTCTCACTTAGCATCAAACAACTTAGTGTAAAACTCTCAAAAGAAAGCCCTGGGAGAGTTCTACAGAATGTTGTTACTTTTGCTTATTCAAATTTAGATGGGGCGAGTTCTCTGAAGATTCAAGGAGCTATTTTATAGCTCTAAATTGTAAAGCTGTCCCATAAAACTGAAAATCTCAAGGAGTAAGAAAGAAAAATTTAGCACTATAAGAACTAAGGTTATTTACCACATGGTAGTCAAGATAAAATTAGGTAAAAGGGTGAGTTTTTGGTCACAAACAGTCATTTATCTTCTACAATTAAGAACCTAGTAGTGAAACATAAGGAATCACCACTTTGTTATGTCATCTTAATAAGCAAATCAGTTTGATGATATGGCAGGAATAAACATGGCTTTAAGGATACATAATTCTTAACCAGAGTGATGAAAATGTGTCAAAAAGTCTATAAAACCAGTGTATGGTGCCCCATGATCGCATTAATGTACACAGCTATGATTTAATAATAAAAAATAATAATAATAAAACTAGAAGAAACCCTAAAAAAAAAAAAAGGATACATAATTTTAATTTAGCTCTCTATCCCATCATGCCATGAGGTATTTGAAGCATTTAAGCCATTTAATGCTCTAAGCTCAAAAATGGTTGAGCTTTTTTTTCTAGGAATCTGGCACCTAACACATTTGTATCCAGCCACATGGAGAAGAATAAAATATGCAATAAGGAGCCAGACCAGTGAGTAATTCAAAGATGTGGTTTCTGTAATTTGTTAAATCCTCTAGGCACTTGGAAAACTCCAGGAACTAAACTCACTGGAAAGGTTGACATTCAAAGGCACAGCACCATCTCTCTAACCTGAGGGAAATCTTCTGTGTTAGTTTGAGTTTATCACTTGGTCATACTTTGTACAGCCTCTTTCTCTTTCACTTGCTCTTTTCCTTGCTCCTTTATTCTTTTGTTCTCTCTTCTAAATAAAATTGGGTCTTTGAGTACGGAGTAAATTAATTCAGGGCCTTTGATTTCCAAATCTTCTATCATAAATGAAAGTCCTTAAAAGATGGTTTTGCAGAGTTTTTATGGAAAAAAAAAAAAAGTTTTAAACATTCTTTTCCATGTAGTAAAAACAGAAAGTGCAGCAGTCATTTCATGGAGAGGTAGTTGTCTTTTAATGTATTTCTTTCCATTTCCACTAATGGAACGTGTAAACTACAGACGCTGTAGGTTTGCTTAGACCAAGGGTCTGGTCTATTTCTAGGTTTTCTTAAAGGAGACAACTTCCTACTGCTACAAACATAGTGTCTTTCCTTGATAGGAGAGTGCAGCTTGGGGTGTGTATCTAGCTTGGTTTCTTTGGGTCATACATTTTCTCCTGTTTTGTCATTATGACTCTGCCTTTTTTTTTTTTTTTTTTATATTTCAAAGATTTTAAACAGTCTGCTCAGAACACAGATGATCTTTTCAAAGTCCTTGCTGTTCTTTAGTTTGTGAGCTGAAATCAAAGATCTATCTACTTAGTAGTTCTTGACCCAGGGTGTAAGAATAGAATCACCTACAGCTTTCAGAAAGCATAGATGATGAAATCTGAGAGGGGCCGCACTCAGAATGTGTTTTTCACATCTGCTCTCCGCTTCCTAAGATGATGGTACTGAACCTTCTTCGGGGCTGAGAATCACTGAGCTATCTACACAATGCTCTTTTGTTGTCTGGAGAGGTGACGCTGCACTATATGGTGTAATGGGCCCTGTAGAGGGCCTGCCTGGTTTCCCAACTGCTGTGTGTGACTTTGGGCAAAAGTGACTTTAGGCAAAGGTGCTTAGCCACTCTGATCCTCAATTCGTTACTTGTAAAACAGGTATGATGGTAGAAACAGGACATCCATCTGAGAATTGCTGAGAGGAATGCCTGAAAGTTTACAAAGCAGCTAGAATAGTATCTGGCAGATAATATATAGTACATAAGGGTATTAATAGATATTTGTTTCTCACTGCCCGGATTTTCTTATTTAAAATTTCTCCCAAATGTTGAAGAGGGCCTTATTATTTGTGATTTACACACTTCATATGGTTAGCAACTTGGTTTTACTATAATGACCTAGGATTGCCCACTGTTCTCTCGCCTCATCTCCATAATCACTGACCCCTGGGTTCAAGACATCCTAATCAATGATTACATTATTTCATTATGATTTGATTATTCATACACTCACTTTGTTTCAAAATGATTTGGAGCAGGTTTCTCACAAACATCTATATGATATAACAAGTTAAAAGAGCCAAATAAAATCAGGCCAAAGGAGAGACAAGGGCAGGAAGATAGATTTGTTTTATAAGTTTAGATCCCAAGAATACACCCTATTAGGTCCTGTACTCTTTTAGCCCAGGCTCACATCATTCAGGCTTAAATTCATACCAAAGTGATGTTTTACACTAATTGTGTAATAGCTTTCTTGTTAACACAAGAAATAGAAAGAAGACTTTTATTATTACTGGTTTTATTGGTGAGAAAATTTAAGATGTAGCAAATGAAGCACATTTTTCTGGTTGATTTTACAGGTCAGTGACAATGAAACACCAATACTCAGATGGTATTTGTTTTACCTGGAAATGACATAATTTATATTTTATTATTAGATAAAATAGAAATTCTTTAAAAATACCTGCTAGACATTACTACCTCATAAAAGACAAGTGTTTACATTCATTGTCTCAAGAAATGAGCCTAAAATGTGTGCCAGATAATGCACTTATTTCCATTTCCATGATTCACTGTTATCAAAGCATGCCTCTGCATGTGGTTAGCGCTCCGGTCTATAAAAGGAGACTAAGGAGAAGTTGAGGAGTTTGGCCTAGTGTTCACCCACAATCTACTCTGGACATCCTTCCTCTGGTCAAACAACTGTCATAAATATGACCCTCCACCCGGATACCAGGGCACCCACCCTGGATGGCCGCCTGGCAGCAGATAGGTTGGCTCACATTCCCTGAGCACCAGAGAATGTGTGGTGTTCTTGTGGACTAATCTGCTAAGACAAGAGAAAGACAAAATGTCAAGTCTAAATTTGTTAAAGAGTCAGTGTGGCAACACTGTCAACTTCAGGCTCTACTGTGGAAACATTTCATTCTCTGTGTCAGCCGGGGGGGGGGGGGGGGGGGGGCCACCTTTTTTAATTTGAAAATTTTAAACAATTAAAAATTAAAAGTACCGTATTTATTTTATTTAGTTTTATTGCTTGAAATTTATTAAAGGGTACAAACAATTAGGTTACATTGATTGTAGTTGTTA
>CAUYPK010026121.1:0-10889 GCA_963574355.1 Loris lydekkerianus | reverse complement strand
TATCAGGAATATTCACAGCCGGTTTAACAGGAATAGTAACAGCTGGAAAGCATTTAAGGGCGAGTAGGGCATTGTTACCCTTGGCTCCAGGAACTTGGTTCCAGACACTAAAAACATCACACCTGTTATCAGAAAACCCCCACCCTAAACTCACCCGCAGGCCTATTGCCCTCTGCCTGTATTTATATGGCTGTTGAAAAATAAAGTTAGGGGAGTTTGATCAGAATCCTGTCTTGCTCCCCGTTCTTCCTGTCTCTTGTTCCCTTCCTTCACTCTCTCAGCTCCATATCCTAGGTCCCTGCTGAACTAGTCCCGCAGGCCGGGGCACCATCCTGGAGAGGACTGGGGCCACAGGGGCCCCCAGGGCACTTTTGTAGCAATTGGCATGGGCAAAGAGCTCGGGACAGAAACTCCCGGGAAGCCTGCACACCAGCAAGCACACAAGAGCCCGCCCGCAAGCCCAGCTTCCACGGCACCTTCACCTTCGTTTAAGCCCCGGTCAGTCAGGCTTGTTAGGGTGACCCGTACTGACTCTAGACCCTAGACTTCTAATGGTCCAGCTGGCTCATGCCTGTAATCCTAGCACCCTGGGAGGCCCGGGGAGGGGTAGGGGACTGCTTGAGCTCAGGAAAAAAGAAAGACATTAGACTTAAGACTTCTACTGGTGACAAATGTTGCCAAATTGTAGGGGGAGGATGGCTCATCTCCTGCCTCCCTTCCAGCTGGACTTTATCTCCCTGCCTCAGGTCCTTGGGGGGGTGAGGGGTGTGTGAAGAAGATATTCTGGGAAAGTCAATTTAGCTATGGAGTCCAAGTTCCTCCTCCTGCACCTGACCCCCCCAGGTGATCATGCACCTGCGCAGGAAACTACCTTAGACAGCCACTGCAGGTCTTCCGTGACACATCCCTGCCACGCCAGTCAGATCTAGGGCCCTGCCATGACAGTAAGATACCCCTCCCCTCAGCGCTATTTTAACTTGTTTTGATTTTAAAAATTAAATATTGCCTGTTTTTTGCCCCAGAAGACAAAAGGATATTGTAATTCCAGAGAAATGGACAAGTTCCTTAGGGGGTATTTTGGTGATGTTTTATGGGTAAGTGCTGCCTCCTGTATGTTGTGATTTTTAGAAGACGGAAGCTATTTTTTATTTTTTGAAATAGAGTCTCACTCTGTCGCTCTGGGTAGAGTGCAGTGGTGTCACAGCTCACAGCAACCTCAAACTCTTGGGCTCAAGTGACCCTCTTGTCTTAGCCTCTGGAGTAGCTGGGACTACAGGCGCCTGCCACAGTGCCGGGCTAGTTTTTCTATTTTTAATAGCGACAACTATTTTTAATAGCGACAGGGATCTCATTCGTGCTCAAGCTTGTCAGGAACTCCTGAGCTCAGGGTCCTCAAACTGCGGCCCGCGGGCCACATGAGCCACTGTGATTGTATTTGTTCCCATTTTGTTTTTTTACTTCAAAATAAGATATGTGCAGTGTGCATAGGAATTTGTTCATAATTGTTTTTTTTAAACTATAGTCCGGCCCCCCAATGGTCTGAAGGACAGTGAACTGGCCCCCTGTTTAAAAAGTTTGAGGACCCCTGCAGCAATCCACCTAGCCCAGCCTCTCAGAGTGTTAGGCTCACAGGCGTGGGCCACCAACCCAGCCTTGAGTCTGCGTTTCAACACAAGCCAGTGGCTCCTTTGAGTATTATCAGAGAAGCACTAATTTAATAGCTACTGTGCAGTTCACAGACTCTCCAGGAGGACTACAAAGGAAGCTGTGGGGATGCTGTCCTCAGGCACAACACCCAGTGACCCTACAGAGAGGAAGAGCCCAGGTCCCCAGGCAAGAACAGCACCTGGCCCCGCTGGACATGGGCAGGGCTCCTTCACAGCCCCCCACTCCTCCAGCGTCCCACACCTGGCCCCGCTGGCCGTGGGCAGGGCTCCCTCGCAGCCCCCCACTCCTCCAACGTCCCACACCTGGCCCCGCTGGCCGTGGGCAGGGCTCCCTCGCAGCCCCCCACTCCTCCAGCGTCCCAGCTGAGCTAGTGTGGCAGGTTGCTGGGCCAGGGCCCCAGTCTGTCTTTCAGATTAGGGGAGACCAGGAGAGGGAGCAGCTCTTCCAATTAAAGAGGTGAGGATTCAGGCAGTGAGAGGAGGGGATGCTCTGCTCGAAGGGCAGGGAGTCTTCAAAACCCAGCAACGGGGGTTCAGATGCTGTGTGCCTATAATGACAGACACCCACTCTTCACATGGCTTTTTGGGGGGAATGTTGGAGCCCAGCTCTGCCCCTACCTGCCCAGCCCCCTTTACCAAGGGCAGGAACATCTTTCAGTCTATTTGCTCGTCTTTAGTAGTGCTGTACATTAGCATGAGGCCCTCTATGAATTTACAGTTTGCAGAGCATCCCCCGCCTGCACTTTGACTGGAGCCACAGGAGAGCTGTGTGTGGTAGATGAAGTAGAAGGTAGTGTGGTCTCCATCTCACAGATGGGCACAGAGAAGCAGAGAGTGAGCAGCCTGACAGTGCTGAGACTCCATCCCCAGGCTGCTCTTAGTAAACCCTGAAGCCACAGTCAAGTGCTTCATGTGTGTGGAAGGTACTGGAAAAGTGTCACGTGTTACTCCCAAAGAAGCATTGCTTAGAACCCTCATGATGCTCCACAAATGCCCCTCCAACTGAATTAAATCCCTTGCCAAGATGTTGACAACAGAATCAACAACCTCCTGAATGACTCCTGTGGCTTAGGGAGTAGGGTGCCAGCTCCATATGCCGAGGGTAGCAGGTTCAAACCCGGCACTGGCCAAATTGCAACAAAAAAATAGCTAGGCATTGTGGCGTGCGCCTGTAGTCCCAGCTACTTGGGAGGCTGAGGCAAGAGAATCACCTAAGCCCAAGAGTTGGAGGTTGCTGTGAGTTGTAACGCCATGGCACTCTACCCACAGTGACAAAGTGAGACTGTGTCTCTTAAAAAAACAAACAACAAAAAAAACCCCTCCTTTCCTCCCGTGTCATATCAAAACTATTACAAGAAAAAGTTAACAACTCATGTCAGGGCTGAGTTGCATATTAATGAGCAAAACAGGGATGCTCCAGATTCCCAGGTGGGAGGAATTGACCAGTATGGTTTCCTTGTTTAGGTATAGTCTTCTTCAGGAAGTAACTGTGAAAACCTTAGAATCACCACGCCCCAACTGCGTTAGCTTCCTGTGGCTGCCACAACAAATGACAAAATTATCATAAAATTTGTTGGCGTGAAACCACAGAAATATCATCTCTCACAACTCTGGAGCCTGGAGACTAAAATCAGGGCGTTGGCAGGGTGAGTTTTCTCCCGAGGCTCTGGGGAGAATCCTGCCTGTTCACTTCCAGCTTCTGGTGGCTGTAGATGTCGCCTGGCTTGTGGCTGCAAAGATGCGATCTCTGTCCCATGTTCTCCCAGGGTCTCTCCCCATGGAGTCTCCTCTCGTCCTTGGATTCAGGGTCCACTGGGATGATTCAGGATGATCTCATCTGAGACCCTGCACTTAATTTCATCCGCAGTGAACAAACTGGCATTCACAGCTTTTGGGATGTGAACATACTGTTCAGTGGCAACCATTCAACCTGCTATAGCTACCAGTTAAGTCAAACTCCTAGCCAGGCATGGTAGCAAATGCCTGCAGTCCCAGCTGCTCAGGAGGCTGAGGCAGGAGAATCACTTGAGTCCAAGAGTGGCTAGGCAACACTATGAGACGTCACTTCTAAAATGAAACATCAGATTCTCTAGAGTGGAACTTGGGCATTCGTGTTTGTGAGAGGTGCCCAGGAGATTCCCACTTGCAGCAGTGTTGAGCATCGCTGATCAGCCTCAACTGCCATCTCCTGCAGACAGATGGGAAGCACAGAGACCAGAGGATGTCTTTGGCCCCCAAATCACATCTGAAGCTGCACAAGATCAAGGGAACTCTCCAAACCCAGTGGGAGAAAAGTGCTATGATTGGAAAGTAGGATTACTGAAGAAGCTCAGGAAACTTCACCCCAAAATATGACCCTTGGTATAAAGAATCATTTGAATCAAATGCAATTCAAGATCAAAAAACACTGGAGGTATTTTTCCCTCTGTTTACCTAAACTGGAGTGATCAGTCAAAACATCAAGGGGGGGGGGGGGCATTGCTATGGCTCATGCCTGTAATCCCAGCACTCTGGGAGGCCCAGGCAGGTAGATTGCTTAAACTCAGAAGTTCCAAATGAGCCGGAGCAAGAGCCAGACCCCAGTCTCTACCACAAATAGAAAAATTAGCAGGGCATTGTGGCAGGTGCCTGTCGTACCAGCTACTCAGGAGGCTGAGGTGATAGGATCTCCCTAAAGATTGAGGTTGCCTTAAGACTCTGTCTCAAAAAAAAAAAAAAAAAAAAAAAAAAATCAAAGGAGGAACTAACTTCCCTTCCTCCCTCCCCATTATCTTTTTCAAGAAAGAAGACCAACTCAGCATGGAGACCTGGCCCAAATCCTTTGCATACCATATCTGTCTCTCAATTTAACTTGGTTTACTAGGAGAGTCATTTACAAGTCAATCTTTCCCCCCCCATCCTGTCATCCTCCCTACCAACGATTTATTGCCCCTAAACAGAATTATCGACACTGCTCATCTCTCCCTCCCTCCTAACAGCAGTTAGAAATGAGCTGGATCCCACTGGGATATGGGGATCACTCTGCAATTCTCCCCCCTGTGCACAGTACAGTGCAATTCTCCCCCCTGCGCCCCCTCTTCCTCTGGTTAATCAGTGAAAATTTGAGGGAAATGGCATGTTTCTCCTCACCCCTACAATCCTCATAGTATAATGTAAGAAATATATTCTAGAAGCTTCTAGATTTCAAGGTTATCTGTTCATAGGGAGTAGTTTTGCTAAAGGTTAAGGAACAGCCTTAAAATAGGACAGAACTAATTTCTGACCCTGGCTCTGTCATTTTCTTGCTGTGTGGCCTTGTGTGAGCTGCTGCCCTACTCTCTGTCCCTGGAGGTGAGGTTACCAATGAGATTTAGAAATGATCCTCCACACTCCTAAACAGAGGCTCATCAGATACACAAATAAATTGAAAAAATGAAAAAAAACCCCGTGACTATTAAGGTAATAAGAACATGAAGGAGAATTGGGGGCCACACCCAGGGGCTGTGCCCTGCTTGGACTTCAGCTGGTCAGACCTGTGGTTGTCACTTCAGGGCCACCAGCTCACAATAAATTAAGACAGACAGCAGAGAACATAGCCAAGAACTCTAGTCCAGGTAAAGGGGAAGAGGTGGCAAGGGTACGTGACATGAAGGAACTGCTGTGACAAGAAGATAGAGTATGAAGGACCCCTCTCATTTTGTACAGCCATACCATCAGCTTCCTAAGAGGCACCCCCAGACAGCTTTATACTAGTAGATTGTGAGAGAGACGGAGCTTGAAGTAGCCTTCTAGATGTGGAATGCTGTGGAGCAGAAGATGATGTCCAGGCTGAGGTGAGCCTACAGCTCACTGGGGACAATGCAGAATGGCTGCACTGGGTCCTGATGGGCCAGCCAGCCAGCTGGGATGCAGAAACCCACTGTGAAGTTTTTTTACCCTGAGAAGGTAAATGGCCATTTCTCTCCTTCAAATGCTAAGTGGACTCCCCATGAAGAGGCTTGGAGGGCCCAGTAAATTTTGTACCTTCTATTTGGAGAGGAGCCTGGGAGATGGGAATATAGGTGCTTCTGTTTAGAGGCAATAAATGGTTACTAGGAGGATGAATAGATAAGTGGGAGCCTCCATGGATGGGGGGAAACAGATTGGCTTGTAAATGAATTTGAGAGACAGGTATTATATGTAAAAGGCTTTGGGCAAGGTCGGGTTGCATTCTTGATTTTCTTTCCTGTAATATAGTGAGATAAGAGGAAAAAGAAAGGAAGGGAGTTGTTCTTTTTGAGGAGTCCCTCTAATTTATGCAGCCGGAAGAAAAATCGCTCCGAAGGCCTGTTAATCTCAAAGGGCCTTTCATTTAAAATGTTCTTTATTTTAGGGCAAAATTTTCAGAGTTTCTTCCGAAGCCAGGGGAGGGTTCCCTCTGGGTAGATTTCTCTGCTTTTCTGGGGGATTTGGGAGAGAGGGGATGGGGAAGGTGCTGGTATGACTGCGCACTCACACATCTCAGCTTTCTCCTCTGCTAGGTGATGGTCCTGGCACCTGGGCTGTAACTCTGGGTTGCAGAAACAGGGATACAGGAAGGATGATCCCTGACCAAGAAGCAGTTACAACAGCTTTGGATTTTTATGCCAGTTTCCGAAGCCCCCATGTGATAGATGCTGCCTTCCTTCATGTGGCAAATGAGGACTGACAGCACAGCAGTGCTGACCACTGCCCTGAGCCCCTTGGTCTGTACCTGGTGACCCTACAGGATGTGAACAGGAGGGGACGGGTGTGGTGGGGGTGGTGCTTGCCTGCAGTCCCAACCAGCACAGTGGGTAAACCTAACAGCTTTTCCACGAGTGGATAAGTCTGGGTAAAATCAATGACAGATAAAGAGAAGGAGAATAGCAAAGCGTAAAAGAATGAGAAAAATGGTTAACAGCCATGGGAATCCAATATTACATCGGTGCCTCGGGACACTTAAGGAATCTCTAGTACCTGTCCCTTTATGGACAGACATGAGCTTCTCTTTAGGATCTGTACCAAAGGGAGTGTAATACAGAGAATGGCCTGGAAAAAACAGGCAAAAATGTTTTGTCTCTTTAAAACAAGTCCCACTCTTTCTGGAAACTGAGACCTGAATCCCTGCCTGGGAGAGGGAAAGAGACTGTCTTCTGTTCTTTGTCCTAGAGGAAATGGTTCAGCTGAACTGTCCAGGTGGAGATGGAGGCTCAGAGCCCAGTGGGCGCTCCCAGGGGGGCAGAGGTCTTGGCTTTGTCTGTGGCAGAGATGGAAGGTTAGAATCATTAACTATAGTTGAACAATAGGCCCTGCCTTTTAAGAACTTGGTGTTTTTGCTTATGTTCAGGAAATTTGGTATTTTGAGGTGAATGATCTGAGGTTTTTCCTTCTTTGCCAGCAAAGTAATAAATTTCTTTTTTCATGTTCTCAACCATTTGTCCCTATTCTTGTTACAGCCTTGGGGACAAACTTCCATTACCTGAAGAACGGCTGGGTCCTTGGCGTGCACATACTTAATCTGATCATGATGTATTGTCACTGCTACAGTCTGCCTGTACTGTGTGACAGACCCTGGAGTCCCAGGTCTCCCCCATAACTGTCAGTTCCTAATGTCGTCCCATCTAGTAAAGGTAAAGAATATCTCATTCTTCTTTTCACTCACATTTCCTAATTAGGATGAGTCTGTACCTTGTATTATGCTCATTTGACATTGGGGTTTCCGTTCTGTGAACTGCATGTTCACAAATGAACATTTCATTTCTTTTTCTTTTTTTTTTTTTCTTTTTCATTGGTGTTTCTGTCTTTTCCTTGATGAGTTGCAGGAGTTCCTAATCTTCCCCTGTTGGTTTTAGACATTGAAAAGTATCTTCTCTCAATCTGTCAGCTGTCCCTTAACTTGGCCTGGGTAACAGGAATTCCTACAACAGAAATCCTCAAGTTTTTTGTATTCCAGTTGCTGATTATTTTGTCCAATGCCCAAGGCCCTTGCTGTTTATAAGAAGTCCTTCCGCTCAGGAGTGACAATGGGTGTGACCAGAATAGTCTCTCACGTTCAGTCTGCAATCCACAGCCAGGGGGCATCACCTCTGCCTGGTGTATGTTGGAGTCATTTTATTTTCTGTCATTTTCTGCTAAACGTTTCATGCTTTTCTCATCCATTTGGGTGTCACTTGTATTTTCTATTAGATATCCGTAAACATGATCCCACCTCTAATTTCTCTATTTTAATGGTCTACATCTGTATTGTTTCCCCAACACCACTATTTTTATTTCTACTGTTTTGAACTGTGTTTATGAACTTTATCTATATCTGGGTGGGCTAGTCCTGCTTTCTGTCATTTCTTTATAGGTATCACTTAAATATTCATAGGCTTTTATTCTTTTACATACGTATTTTTATAGGAAGTTTATTATTAATTTTTTCAGAAAATTTACATGTAACTTGTATTGAGATTCCACTGAATATGTAACAATTGGAGGAACCTTGATCTTTGTGTATATTAAGTCCTTCCCTCAAGGGTTTAGAATGAATCTCCATTTTATGCAGTCATTCTCTACTCTTAATTAGTTATCAATCTTTTTCCGAAGATATTTCTATGCTAATTCATGGAATCATCGTAGCAATCCTATAGTGTAGGCACTTTTATTATCATCATATTGAAGGAGCTCGGGAAATTTCACCCCAGAATATAACTCCTTAGTATAAAGAGTATTTTGAGTCAGAGGCCCTTAGAGACGAGCAGAGCTGGAAGGAGCTTTCCCTGCTTCTTCGTAAGATTCCAGACACATTAAAAAGTATGGTACATCCACTTCCCTTCCCTTCCCTGTTACCTCAATGTATTATCAGAAAGAAGATCAAGGATGTAGCCAGAACTGGTCTAATCATTTTACTATAATAAATATTATTTATTTATTATAAAAAAAAAAAAAAGAAATGGCCTTTCCAGAGGAGAAGCAGCTACATTGTGATGAACTTCATTTTCTTCTGACATTGCATTTAATGCCACCCTAACTCACTGACCACAGCACAGCTCTATACCTGACATTTGTTTCTGTGGGGGGATGGGAACCTTCCACTTTGCAGAGAACATCAAGTCAATGTGCTTCCCAGTCCACTCATTCTTCCAGGCTCCTATTTGTCCTCCTTTGGAACCATTTATTGCCCTCAGCAGAGCCAGCTACCTGCACGGGTTCTCATCTCCCTTGTCCTCCAAAAGGAGAGTTTAGAAACTTCTGGATCCCATCAGGATATTGGGGAATCATCACTCTGTGATTCTTCTCATGTGTATGGTAAATGTTAATAAATATTTTTCTGGTATTAATTTGCCTTATTGTGAGTTTATCTTTCAATAATCTGTGTGGAGTGAAGGGGAAGTTTGCCCTCATCCTGATGACATCAAGATGAGCAAACTGCCCAGAGAGATAAGTAACTTGCTGAGAACCCCCGGGTGCAGTAGCATGGCCTGGGTGGAAACCATTCAGGTCCATCCTCTTATCCACGGTACTGTCTGTCCCTGTGGAGGTCCTACAGTAGCAGAGTGCGGCTGCTTCTGTGAGTCGGAGCTCCCTTTACTGTTTACTAATCAGTTGGTGTAGAAAAATTGGGTTTATATTTCAAAGTCTATGAGTGTGCCCAGGAAGGTGTTGACTGCCCTGATTAGTCAGAGTAGTTGATCTAATTATTTCATCTGTGTTTTAAAAAATTGTATGTCAACTGTAAATAATGAATGACAGTTTTACCTTTTCATGCTGATGTTTAAATCGCTAATTTATTTTTCTTTCCTTATCTATTTGTAAGAAGCTCCAGTACACTGTACTGTACACTTACATAGCAGTGATTGTGGGCCAAGACTGTCTCTAATAGAAAAGGTTTTCATTTCAGCTTGGTCACAGTAGATGCAACACGAGGAAACTATTTTGCACAAAGGTTAAAAACTGTGTCTGGTGGCCAAGATTCTATTCTAAACAGAGCTCTTGCTCCGCTAAGCTGCAGTATTTACATAAGAAATGGCCTCTCCAGGCTCACCACCCATGCTCAGTGGTTAGGGCAATAAACCAGAATTTTATTTATTTATTTATTTTTTTGGTTGCAGTTTGGCAGGGGCTGGATTTGAACCCGCCAGCTTCGGTATATGGGGCTGGCGCCCTGCTCACTGAGCCACCAGAATTTTATTTTGCTGAGTTGTTCTAAGAAAAAAAAAAAAGAAATGGCCTTTCCAGGGGAGAAGCAGCTACATTGTGATGAACTTCATTTTCTTCTGACATTGCATTTAATGCCACCCTAACTCACAGCACAGCGCAGCTCTATACCTGACATTTGTTTCTGTGGGGGGTGGGAACCTTCCACTTCACCCCAGCAGTTCTCTGAAAGATCAACTGGGAACTAAGGGAGATTAGTGAGAGGAGGAGGTTTATTTACCATGTGTGTGGGAGTATCGACTGAGTGATTACCCATTATCCTGATGGGATCTGGAGTTTTTATGTGCTTTTTTAGAGAGGAGAGGGAGATGAGGAATATAGGTAATAAAGCTGAGGAGCAAATGAGTGGTTACTGGGGAGGATGACTAGATGGGGAAACAGATTGAGTTGTAAAGGACTCTCTTTGCAAATTAAATTAATCTGAGAGACAGATATTATGCTTAAAATGATCTGGGGGCAGGTCAGGCTTCATTCTTGATTCTCTTCCCAGCAATGTAGTGATACAACAGGGAAGGGAGGGAAGCCCATTATACCTCGATGGCTGCAGCTGGTTATGCAGGTAAAGCTCCTTCCAAAGACCTGTGGAACTCTAAGGGCTCTTAATTCCAAATACGCTTGATACTTGAGTCACATTTTGGGGTAAAGTCTCGTGAGTTCCAAGACTTCACATAAACTGCTAAACTTGATTGTTTCTGACAATGGGCTTCTCAGTTTCCCCCGTGTCTGAATTCACAGACACCAGCACAGGACAGGACTTGGAGATCAGCCACCTCTCTCAGTCCACACACCCCTAAAAGTCCCCGTGGTTGCACCTCATCACCTCCCAGCCCTGACCCGCCAGGAAAGGCTGATGGCAGCAGTTGAGGAGGGCCTGAGTCCCAGCAGCTTCTCCTCACTGGCCTTGTCCCCATCTTCAGCAGGGGTCAGCCCTGCTGGGCGCTCATGGTACCATCCAAGCCCTACAGAGCCGTCTCTCTGACTTCCCGAGTCCCGGAGGACAGCAGGAGGAAGCCTCGCTCCCCTCCCTGGGGTCCCAGAGGCTTC
>CAUYPK010026120.1:0-26472 GCA_963574355.1 Loris lydekkerianus | reverse complement strand
CATTCAGTGGGGAAAAGATTCCCTATTTAACAAATGGTGCTGGGTGAACAGGCTGGCAATCTGCAGAAAACTAAAACTGGACCCTCACCTTTCACCATTAACTAAGATAGACTCTCACTGGATTAAAGATTTAAACCTAAGACATGAAACTATAAAAATACTAGAGGAATGTCCAGGGAAAACCCTTGAAGAACTCGGTCTGGGTGAGTATTTTATGAGGAGGACCCCCGGGCAATTGAAGCAGCTTCAAAAATACACTACTGGGACTTGATCAAACTAAAATGCTTCTGCACAGCCAAGAACACAGCAAGTTAAGCAAGCAAACAGCCCTCAGAATGGGAGAAGATATTTGTAGGTTATGTCTCCGACAAAGGTTTAATAACCAGAATCCACAGAGAACTCAAACGCATTAGCAAGAAAAGAACAAGGGATCCCATTGCAGCCTGGGCAAGGGATTTGAAGAGAAACTTCTCTGAAGAAGACAGGCACACAGCCTTCAGACATATGAAAAAATGCTCATCATCTTTAATAATCAGACAAATGCAAATCAAAACTACTTTGAGACGTCATCTAACTCCAGTGAGGCTAGCCTATATCACAAAATCCCAGGATCAGAGATGTTGGCGTGGATGTGGAGAAAAGGGAACACTTTTACACTGCTGGTGAGAATGCAAATTATTACATTCATTCTAGAAAGATATATGGAGAACACTTAAAGATCTAAAAATAGAACTGTCATTTAATCATGTAATTCATCTACTGGGCATATACCCAGAATACCAAAAATCACATCATAACAAAGATATTTGTACCAGAAGGTTTATTTCAGCCCTATTCGTCATTGCTAAGTCATGGAAAAAGCCCAAGTGCCTATTGATCCATGAATGGATTAATCAATTGTGGTGTATGTATACCATGGAATATTATGCAGCCTTAAAGAAAGATGGAGACTTTACCTCTTTTATGTTTACTTGGATGGAACTGGAAAATATTCTTCTTAGTAAGTATCTCAAGAATGGGCGAAAAAGTACCCAATGTACTCACCCCTACTATGAAACTAGATTAGGGCTTTAATATGAAAGCTGTAACCCAGTTGCGACCTGAAAATGGGGGGAAGGGGCAGAGGGAGGGGAGGGAGGAGGAAGATGGGCAGAGGGAGAAGGACTGGTTGGATCACACCTGCAGTGCATCTTGCAAGATATATGTGAAAATTATTAAATGTAGAATGTAAATCTCTTGGCACAACAACTAAAAAAATGCCAGAAAGGCTATGTAGACCGGTGTGATGAAAATGTGTCAAACGGTTTATGAAACTAGTGTATGATGCCCCATGATTATATCGATGTGCACAGCTATAATTTAATTTAAAAAAAAGAAAATAAACTAGACCCACACCTTTCACCATTAACTAAGATAGACTCTCACTGGATCAAAGATCGAAACTTAAGACATGAGGCTATAAAAATACTAGAAGAGAGTGCAGGGAAAAACCTTGAAGAAATTGGTCTGGGTGAGTATTTTATGATGAGGACCCCCTGGGGCAATTGAAGCAGCTTCAAAAATACACTACTGGGACCTGATCAAACTAAAAAGCTTCTGCACAGCCAAGAACACAGTAAGTAAAGCAAGTGAACAGCCCCTAGAATGGGAGAAGATATTTGCAGGTTATGTCTCTGACAAAGCTTTGATAACTAGAATCCACAAAGAAGTCAAACATATAAGCAAGAAAAGAGCAAGTGATCGCATCTCAGGTTGGGCAAGGGACTTGAAGAGAAACCTCTCTGAAGAAGACAGGAGCACAGCCTACAGACATATAAAAAATGTTCATCATCTTTAATCATCAGAGAAATGCAAATTTAAACTACTTTGAGATATCATCTAACTCCAGTAAGATTAGCCCAGATCACAAAATCCCAAGGCCAGAGATGTAGGCGTGGATTTGGAGAAAAGGGAATACTTCTACACTGCTGGTAGGAATGCAAATTAATACATTCCTTTTGGAAAGATGTTTGGAGAACACTTAGAGATCTAAAAATAGATCTGCCATTCAATCCTGTAATACCTTTACTAGATATATACCCAGAAGAACAAAAATCACATTATAACAAAGATATTTGTGCCAGAATGTTTATCGCAGCCCTATTCATAATTGCTATGTCATGGAAAAAGCCCAAGTGCCCTTCGATCCACGAATGGATTAATAAATTGTGGTATATGTACACTGTGGAATATTATGCAGCCTTAAAGAGAGATGGAGACTTTACCTCTTTCATGTTTACAGGGATGGAGCTGGAACATATTCTTCTTAGTAAAGTATCTCAAGAATGGAAGAAAAAGTATCTAATGTACTCAGCCCTACTATGAAACTAATTTATGGCTTTCACATGAAAGCTATAACCCAGTTATAACCTAAGAATGGGTGGAAGGGGGAATGGGAGAGGAGGGAGGAAGATTTGGATGGAGGGAGTGAGATTGGTTGGATTACACCTGCAGTGCATCTTGCAAGTGTATATGTGAAACTTTGTAAATGTAGAATGTAAATGTCTTAACACAATAACTAAGAAAATTCCAGGAATGCTATGTTAACCAGTGTGATGAAAATGTGTCAAAAGTTGTACAAAACTGGTGTATGTTGTCCCATGATCGTATTAATGTACATAGGTATGATTTAATAATAAAAAAACTGACTTAAACATGGTGTATATATTTTTGGATGTGTTGTTTAATTCTGTTTGCTGGGATTTTATTGAGTATTTTTGCATCAATATTTATTGATGATATTGGCTTATACTTTTCTTTTTTTTTTTTTGGATCTTTTCCTGATTTGGCTATCATGGTGATTTTTGGTTCATAAATTGTTCTGGAAAGTACCCCTTCTTTTCCTATGTTTTGTAAAAGGTTACGTATCATGGGTCCTAGCTCCTCTGTATAGGATTGATAGAATTTTGATGTGAAGATATGTGGTCCTGGGCTTTTCTTTTTTGAGAGATTTCATATAGTTCATGTTTTTTCAGTGCTTGATATAAGTCTATTCAAAATTTCTATTTCTCTCTGGCTGAGTCTAGGATGCTGGTATGCTTCCAGGTATTCGTCCATTTCCTATTGATTTTCACATTTCAGAGAACAGAATCTTTTGTAGAAGTTGTTGATAATTTCTTAAATATCTGAGGTGTCTGTTGTTATTTCTCCTTTATTGTTTCTGACCAATGATATTAGAGATTTTACTTTTCTGTTTCTAGTTAGATTAGCCAAAGTTTCATCAATTTTGTTAATCTTTTCAAAAAATCAACTTTCGTTTCTTTTTAGTTCTGAATGATTCTTTTCGATTACATTTAATTTTGCTCTAATTTTGTTTATTTTGTCTCTTCTGATGGGTTTGGGGTTGGAATTTTTTTCCTTTTCCAATTGCTTGAGATGCCCCTTTCTGTTTTCTTGATGAAGGCTTGTAATGCTATAAATTTTCCTTTTAGATTTGCCTTTTCAGTATCCCACAGGTTTTGGTAATTTGTGTATTTGTTTTTATTTTGTTCTAAAATTTTGGTGATTTTCTTCATAATCTCATCTTTGACCCAGATATCATTCTGCCTAAGGTTATTTAGTTTCCATGCCTTAGTCTGAAGATTCCCATTCCTATTGAGTTCAACTTTTATTCCATGATGGTTCGAGAAGATACAATAGAAAATTTCTATTCTTTTAAATTTTCTGAGATTCAACTTGTGTTCTAATATATGATTAATTTTGGAAGATGATCTTTGGGCTTATGAGAAGAACATATATTTTGTTTTATTAGGATGAAATGTTCTTTAGATGTCTGGTAAGTTCATTTGCTCTAGGGGCAAGGTAGTCTATTATTTCTTTGTTTAGTCCCCCCCTGAAGGATCTATCCAGAATTTCCAAAGGGGTGTTAAAATCTCCAACTATTATAGTGCTGGAAGATATCAACAGATATCTGGCTTGAGTTTGTGTGTTTAGTCAGCCAACCTGTGGCTTTTTAGAGGACAATTTAAGCCATTCACATTAATTGAGAGAAGTGATAGGCACGGTAATATTTTACATGTCATGTTTTTCAAACATCCAGTGGATATTTTTATTCTTTTCACCATTGTGGGAATTAGGTGTTGCTCAATAATTTCTGGGTGAGTTTACTTTGGTGGTAGACCATTGTGCGGCTCATTATGGAAAATGTGTCTGAATTGGGAGAACTATTAAAAAAAAAAAAAGAAAGAAAGAAAATGTGTCTAAGAATATCCTGGAAAGCTGGTTTATTTATGGCTAATTTTCTCAACATGTGTGTATCAGTGAAGTATTTGATATTTCCATCACAAATGAAACTTAGTTTAGCTGGGTACATGATCCTGGGATGAAAGTTGTTTTGTTTTAGGTGAGTGAAGGTCTATGACTGCCCTCTTCTGGCTTGAAGGGTTTTGGCAGAGAGATCTGCAGTCATTCTATTATTTCTTATTTGACCCATTTTGAATTTACTATGGTGTGTAGAGTAAGGCAGGGAGTCTCAAACTTAAACATGCATTAGAATCACCTAGAAAACTCATTAAAACACACATTGCTGATCTGCATTTTAGATTTTATAATTTAATAAGTATGAAGAGGAGAACACCAAATTTTATTTTTACCAAGTTCCCAGATTGATGTTGATCATGATGGTTGGGAACACACTTTGAAAAACTCTGGTGCAAGGCATAGATTCTATGTTTTTTTTTCCATAGGTGATTTCCTGGTTGTCACAACAGTATTTACTAATTATTTCATTATTTTCTCACAGATATAGTATTCTAAATTATGATGTCTCATCAATATCTAAACTTTCTATTCTCTTTTATTAGATGCTTCACTATTAATATTAATGCCTCTTTACCACAGAGGTTTTGTTTAGGCTTTGAGTTTTAATATACAACAAAATTATTATCTTCTAATTGTTCTTTTTTCAGATATAATTTCCTATGTGTTTTTTCACATGAAATTTAAAATCAGTTTGTTTAGTTAAAACAAATATTAAAAAGCTATTATATTCTTATTGAATTCATCATTAATATTGTTAGTTACCTCAGAGAAAATTTATAGTATATGATTTTGATTTTCAGTGTCCCCCAAAACTGGCATGTCTTCCCACCATTTCAGTTTTTATTTTATGTTTATGGTGTTTAAATGTTTTATCCATATAGGCATTACTTTTTCATTATTAAGTACATTCTTAGGTATTTGGTCCTTTCATTGCTATTATACATAGAATGATTTCTATACAGACTCTAAATTTATTATTTGTACATATGGAAACTTCTAAGTCTCTATAAAATTCTCTTGGTTTTTCTATATACATGATTTTACTATTCATAAGTAATGGTAGTTTTAACTTCTTTACAATTTTTAAACTCAGATTTCTTTGTCTTGTCTAGTTATTTTGGGTGGTATTTGGAATACTATCAGATGGTGTTAGTAGTGATCTTTGCCTTTAACATTACTTAAGGGATTGCACTCATGTTGCTTATGACCGATGCTGACTTTTGGGTTTGAAGAGACATATTTATTATGTTAAGGAAACATTCTTTATTTCTATTTTTATTGAGTGACTTTTTGTATCAATGGTTGGTAAATTTTGCCAAATGCCTTTCAGTATCTGTGGAAATGATATACATGTAATTTTTCTTCTTATTTGTCAGTATGATTAATTATATTATATAGCCTTGCATTCTTAGAACAATCCTACTTAGTTATAAAGGGTTATTTTTTAGTGTGATACTAGAAGTAGTTTGGTAATATTTTATTGAAGATTTTAGCATATATAACATAAAAGAAATTGATCTATGGTTTTCTTTTAAAATGTAATATTTTTCAGGTTTTGATATTGATATTATAATCAGTTATAAATTTGAAATTTGTTATGCTTTGAAACAGTACAAATATTGGAATTCCTCATTGAAATTGCTAGACCTAGTGCTCTCTGTTTTTGTACATATAGCTTGCTGTTTTAGCACAATGGAAATCAGTCTGTTTAAATTAACTATCTTTTCAGGGGATAGATATAGATATAATATTCCACAAAAATTTTAAGTTCATCTTCTAAAATGTATCTTTTCAGAGTTGTGCAAATTTGTCTCTTGTGGTACTTTTCATTTCTTTTGTTTCAGAAATTCTCTTCTTATAATTTATTTTGTATATTTGAGAAGAGCAAATAATTTTTAAAGCAAATTTGGAATTTTGAAAATGTGGAAAAATTGGATTAAAGGAGAAAAAAATCATCCATATTCTCTAACTTAAAGAAAAATGTAGTTAATACCTTGGTAAATTTCCTTGTTTACTTTATATATACTTCAGTGAAAAAGGATAGTTGGGATCCTTCAGAATCTACATTTTCCATAATTTATTATTTTTTACTTGTTGAGTCTAGTTTAAAAATATCTTTATTGAGATGCAAATCAGTTAAAATTTTATAATAATCAAGAAAGTATGAATAGTACAGTCCTCAAATAATTTGGACCTAAATCTTTAATTACAGGTTTTCTTCTTTTGAATTTTCACAAAGGAAACTCTAAAAGTTAATCACTGCCATCTACTGTTACAAACGGAGAATTTCATCTGGTGACTTTTCCTCATATTATATCAGTTCCTAACCTGTGGGTCGCGACTCACAGGAACTGTATTAAAGGGTCACGGTGTTAGGAAGGTTGAGAACCACTGCCAAAGATTTTTAATATTTTTTTTTTCAGACAGAATCTTACAAGACCCCCCCCCCAAAGTACCATGGTGTCACAGCTCATAGCAACCTCAAACTCTTGGGCTGAAGTGATTCTCTTGCTTCAGCCTCCCAGGTAGCCACGACTACAGGTGCTCCCTGCAATGCCTGGCTGTTTTTTTTTGGTTTCAGTTGTCATTGTTGCTTAGCTGGCCCAGGCTGGGCTTGAACCTGCCAGCCTTGGTGTATATGGCTGGCGCCCTACTCACTGAGCTATGGATGCTAAGGCAATATCAAAAATTTAAAAAATAATAATTCCATAATATTTGGGGACATCATAATATTAAATAATATGGCAAGAAAATGGCACTAAAATTAAGAAATCTTAGGACTAGAGAAAACAAAATGTTCTTTCTCTTGGCTTTTATTTTCAATATCAATATTTATTTCATAGTTGTAGAAAGCTAATCTAAACTTACTGGTCCCAAACCAGCAAATAACTCTGTAACCAAGTGTTAAACATTTACCATTAGCAATTGTTCCATAGAATATAAGCCATAGAGTAACAGTACTTTAACATAAGTTAGAAATTGAAAGTTGTATTTTAGTTTTCATTTTTAATTCATGTATGTATGTATGTATGTATAGAAAACCTAAATTAGGATATTCAGTTTAAAGGCACAGGAAACAGGATAAATGAAATAATGACAGAATATTTGAGGTCTAAAATAAAGGAAAGCACTTTTCTTTCTATGTTTTAGTATGCATACCATTTGAACTATCTTAGCACCAAATTGCCCTCAGTCTAAACACTTGCCATAGTAACAATTTCATGTCCATTTGTATAAGTATTTAATGTTCAACAGTTTTCTTCACTAGATTAGAAGCTCCATTGTCAGTGTGACTCAATTCAAAATGAATAACACCTACTCAGTCAATTTGCATTGAACTGAGGGACCCAGGGAGTCTAACACCAGCAAGCATTTCCCAAGAAGAGACAAGGGTGTAGCCCCACCCAACATTCCTCCCTGGCTTCTATTGCAATCTCAGGCATGAGAAAATACCTTACAGCTGGAAGCTTCAAAGAAAGAGTAAAGGTTAGAAAATAAGTAGTATTTCTTTAAATTGCACTTCTGTCTTGCCTTAATTTTATGATTGCTAATATATGACTTAAGGCTGGGACAGTATGCTGTGTCTAGTGAGTATGGTTTTTAGTACTCAGGACCAGCAGTAATGGTTGGCTTTTTTCCAGATTTCTTTGTCCCTAGTGCCTATCAGTTTTATCCCTATGCTCTATCCTAAACTCCATGATAGGCACAACTGTTTTTTTATTTGACATTATATCTCTAGTACCAAGTGGAGTGTCTAACATGTAACACAATAAATATTTTTGAATAAATGTCTATGTGAATGAATGTTATAGTTAAACACTTTACATATACCTTCCACATACATGCATATATTCTCAACATGTACATATGCACATGTAGACTTCTTTCTTCTCCCAGTAAAAGTTACAGAGTATTTAGAGAAAATGAGATATAAAGCAATTGGTTGATAATTTCCCTTTCTTGTTTTTTAATGTAGAAGTGGAAAATTTAGTACATTGTGACACACTGATCTTTTCAGAAGGGATGTGAGTAGTAGTATTTCAGGGGTACATTATTATGTATAAAATTATTATCTCCTTTCAGCATGCGATAGTCCCACTATAAGTTCTCAACCATTAGAAGCATTTCTTTGACTTAATCATTGTCTAAGCCATTCCTGTAATTCAGATATTAATGCTCACAAAACATGATGGAGGATTTGTGTACTTAATGCAATCCTCTTTTGAGCAGAATATGTGCAAATATCTATAAGAGGCTTTATTTTTAATTTTGTAAGCAAAGGAATGCTAGCTATAGCCCTCATTTAGTAAATTTTTCATGCTGTATAGTTGTTCTATGAGGAATGGCTTTTGTCTCCATTTTTTGGAATCTAAACAAAGAGTAAAGTTTTTTTAAAAATGACTACCATGATTTAGAAATCTTTAATAAGAGTAATATTTCTGAATATTAGAGATACTTCATCTCTTCTTTTTTCAGGCTTAGGAAATTTACACTTTTATGTATACAGGCAAGAATACCTAGACTTTCTTATAGTTTTAAAAGAAGAGTTGAAATGGGAAGATTTTCTAATTATTAAAACATTTAAATGATGTTTCAATTTATAATTATATATTAATTAACTGTATTTTACTAATGTCCTTGAAATAAAGATATAATAAAATACAAGAGTTAAATAATTTCTCAATGCTATTATAAAATATTCACAGTTAAACTTTAATATTCTTCATAATCTTATGAGATTAAAAAAGCAAACAAACAATAAAAGATACATGAAATTCTTTTTTGTTTTCCTTTTTTTTTTAATTGTTGGGTATTCACTGAGGGTACAAAAAAACGAGGTTTCACTGATTGCATTTGTTAGGTGAAGTCCCTCATATATTTGTGTCTTACCCCCAAAAGGTGTGTCACACTCCATAATCCTCCACTTCTCTCCCTCATTCACTCTGCTATCCTCTTCCCCCATCTCCACCATGTACTATGTCATTAATTATCCTCATATCAGAATTGAGTACATAGGATTTTTGCTTCTCCATTCTTGTGATGCTTTACTAGGAATAATGTGTTCCACTTCCATCCAGGTTAATACAAAAGATGTAAAGTCTCCATCTTTTTAATAGCCAAATAGTATTCCATGACATACATATACCACAGCTTGTTAATCCATTCTTGGGTTGGGCATTTAGGGTGTTTCCACATTTTGGTGATTGTAAATTGAGCTGCAATGAACAGTGTAGTGCAAGTGTCCTTATGGTAAAAGGAATTTTTTCCTTCTGGGTAGATGCTTAGTAATGGGATTGCAGGATCAAATGTCAGGTCTAGCTTGAGTTCTTTCAGGGTTCTCTGTACTTCCTTCCAAAAAAGGTTATATTAGTTTGCAGTCCCACCAGCAGCATAAAAGTGTTTCCTTCTCTCCACATCCATGCCAGCATCTGCAGTTTTGAGATTTTGTGATGTGGGCCATTCTCACTGGAGTTAGATGACATCTCAGGTGGTTTTGATAATAATTAGGGATTCCCTAATAATTAGGGATGATGAGAAGTTTTTCATGTTTGTTAGCTATTCATCTGACTTCTTTAGCAACAGTTCTATTCATCTCTCTTGCCCATTGATATGAGGGATTGTTGGCTTTTTTCATGAGAATTAATTTGAGTCCTCTTTAGATCCTACCTATCAAACTTTTGCCTGATTCAAAATATGCAAATATTCTTTTCCGTTGTGTAGGTTGTCTATTTGCTTTGATTGTTGTCTTCTTTTCTGTACAGAAGCTTTTAAGTCTAATTAAGTCCCATTGGTTTATTTTTGTTGTTTTTGCAATTGCCATGGTAGTTTTCTTCATAGAGTTTTTCCAGGACAATATCTCCAAGTATTTTTCCCATGCTCTCTTTGTGGATTTTTATCATTTCATGCCTTAAATTTAGGTCTTTCATTCATCTTGAATCAATTTTTGTGAGTGGAGAAAGTTGCAGGTCCGGTTTCAGTCTCTTACATGTGGAAACCCAGTTCTCTCAGCACCATTTAGTGAATGGGGATTTTTTTCCCCCAGTGGATGTTCTTGTTTGTTTTATTACAGATTAGGAAGCTGTAAGATGTTAGTTTCATTTCCTGATTTTCTATTGGATTCACACATGTCTATGTCTGTATTTTTTGTGCCAATACCATGCTGTTTTGAGCACTATGGCCTTGTAGTACAGCCTAAAGTCTGGTAGGCTGATGCCCCTGGCTTTATTTTTATTATTAAGAACTGCCTTAGTTATACGGTTTTTTTTTTCTGGTTCCATACAAAACTCAAAATTATTTTTCAGTCTTGAAACTATAGTGTTGGTATTTTAATAGGTATGGCATTGAATCTATATTGCTTTGTGAAGTGTAGACATTTTAATAATATTGATTTTTTTCCAACCATGAGGAAGGTATGTTCTTCCATTTCTTAATATTTAGTGCTATTTCTTTATAAGGGTTTCATAATTTTTTTTATAGAGGTCCTTCACCTCTTTTGTTAGGTATAGTCCCAGGTAATTAATTTTCTGTGAAGCTATTGTAAAAAGGATGTGTCCTTAATTAGCTTCTCATCTTGGGTTATTGGCATATGCAAAGGCTACTGACTTGTGAACATTAATTTTGTATTCTGAGACCTTACTTTATTTTTTATGACTTGCAGGAGTCCTGTGGTTCAATCTTTTGGGATTCTCTAAGTATAAAATCATATCATCAGCAAAGAGTTTGACTTCCTCTGATACCATTTGGATGCCCTTGCCTGATTACATTGGCTAGAACTTCCAGCACTACGTTGAATAATAGTGGCGATAGAGGACAACCTTGTCTGATTCCAGTTCTAAGTGGAAAAACTTTCAGTTTTGCTTCATTCAGTAAAATATTAGATGTGTGTTTTTCATAGATGGCTTCAATCAGTTTAAGTAATGTTCTACCTATGCCTATAGTCTTCAGTTTTCTAAATAGAAAAGGATGCTGGATTTTATCAGATGTTTTTCTGCATCTATTGAGAGGATAATCTGGTCTTTGTTGTCACTTCTGTTGATATGGTGGATTACATTTATGGACTTGTGCATGTTAAACCAGCCTTGCATCACTGGAATGAAACCTACTTAATCATGACACATGACTTTTTCTATGATAGGCTGTAATCTATTGGCTATAATTTAGTTGAAAAATTTTGCATCTATATTCATTAGTGAAATTGGTCTGAAGTTCTCCTTTTGAGTTGGGTCTTTCCTGATTTTGGTATCACGGTACAGTTTGCTTTGTAGAATGTGTTGGGGAAGATTCCTTCCTTTTCAATTTTTGGAATAATTTCTGCAGTAGGGGAATAAGCTTTTATTTGAAGGTTTGATAGAATTCTGGTGTGAAGCCATCAGGACCAGGATTTTTTTTTGTTTTTGTGGGGAGATTTTTTTTATTGTTTCTTTGATCTCAGTGCTTGAATTTGGTCTGTTCAAGAGATCTATGTCTTTCCGGCTAAGTCTAGGGAAATTGAAATTTTCCATTTTCTTCACATTATCAAATTTCTGGACATAAAATGTCTTGTAGTAGTCAGAGATAATCTATTGTATCTCTGTGGCATCTGTTGTTATTTCCCATTTCTCATTTCTCATTGAGGTTATAGAAATTTTTCCTTTCCATTTATAGTTAATCTGGGTAAAGGTTTATCTATTTTTTTTTTTTTTAAGAAAAACAACTTTTTGTTTTCTTAATTTTTGAATGATTCTTTTGTTTTCAATTTCATTAATCTCTGATTTAATTTTGGATTTTTTTTTTTCTTCTTCTGGGTTTAGGTTTAGATTGTTTTTCTTTTTCAAATTCAATAACATGGTTTGTGAGTTTTTAGATGTGTTCTCTATTTGTTTTTCAGATGTAGGCATGTAAAGCCATAAATTTTCCTCTCCAGACAGCTTTTGCTATATCTCACAAGTTTTGATAGCCTGTGTCTTCATTGTTGTTATGCTCAAGGAATTTAATGATTTCCTCTTTTGTCTCTTCCTAAACTCAACTGTCATTCAACATAAGGTTTAATTTCCATGCCTTTGTGTGGGCTTGAATGTTTTTGTCGGAGTTGAGTTCTACCTTTATTGCCTTGTGGTGTGAGAAGATACAAGGTGAAATTTCAAGTCTTTTGATTCTGGTGAGGTTTGTTTTGTGTCTTAGGATATGATCAATTTTGGAGAATGTTCCATGGGCTGATGAGAAGAACATATATTCTATAGCTTTGGGATGGAGTGTTCTATATAAGTGTATCAAGCACAGTTGTTCTAGAGTCACATTTAACTCCTTTGTGTTTTTGTTTAGTTTGTGCTTAGAAAATCTGTACAGCTATGTAAGAGAATTGCTAAAGTTCCCTGCTATTATGGTGTTATGGGATATCATATTGCTCAGGCTAATTAAGTTCTCTTTCAAGAATCTTGGAACATTTAAGTTGGGTGCATAAATGTTTAGAATTGAAATGTCTTCTTGTTGTAATTTTCCCTTGACCAATATAAAGTGACCATCTTTGTCTTTTTTTACTTTAGTTGTTTTAAATCCGCATGTATCTGAAAATAATATTGCAACCACCCTTTTCTTCTGAAATTCATTTGTCTGAAAAATTGTTTTCCAACCCTGAACTCTGAGTTTTAATTTATCTTTTGAGTCTAGGTCTATTTCCTGCAGACAGAAAATGGATGATTTTTGTTAGTTTTATCCCATCAGTCAGTGTATGTCTCTTCAGTGGAGAATTCAAGCCATTAACATTTAGTGAGATAATTGATAAGTGTGGCAGCATTCGAGTCATCTTATTTGGTTAAAGTCTATTATTTAGTTCCACCTTTTGCACCATTGTGGAAGCCAGGTCCTTTAGTTTCTGAGTAATTACTTTGATGGTGTAATCACCATTGATGATTACTGTGTACAAAAGGTCAAAGTATTTCCTGTAGAGCTGTTCTTGTTGTGGCAAACTTCCTCAATATTTGCATATCAGTAACAGATTTTATTTCTCCATCAATTTTAAAGCCTAGCTTAGCAGGGTATAAAATTCTGGGATGGAAATTGTTTTTTTATGTAGATTAAAGGTAGGTGACCTTTGTCTTCTGGGTTGAAAAGTGTCATTTGTGAAGTCTACAGTCACCCAGGTGGATTTGCCCTAGTAGGGCAATTGGCACTTACTCCTTGCAGCCTGTAGAATGTTTTCTTTTCTCTTGACTTTGGGCAGGTTTATCACATTGTATCTTGGATAAGCTTGATTTGAGTTGAGGCGACCTGTGGTTTGATATCCCTCTGAAAGCAGTGTGTCAGAATCTTTGGTGATATTTGGAAAATTTTCATTGATAATACTCTCCAGTATGGCTTACATTCTTCTGGGGTGTTCTTATGCCCCTTATGGGATACCTATAACTCAAATTTTTCAATACTTCATGTAGTCCCATAATTCTGTCAGTGAACCTTCGGATTTCTCTCTCTCTTTTTTATGCCTACTTAACTGTCTGAGTTATCTTAGGAGCTTTGTCCTCTACCTTTGGGATTCTTTCTTCTGCATGGTCTAGTCTGTTATTGATACTTTGTATGGCATCTCTAAGTTCCCTAATTGGCTACTTAAATTTCTTAAGCTCTGCTATATCCTTTCTATATTCTTCATATCATTCATCTCCTATTTGATTCTGTTTTTGGATTTCCTTTTGGTTATTTCCCACTTTCTCAGCAATTTTCTTCATTGTTTTTATCATTCATATTCTAAGTTCCCCTTCTGTCATTTTTAACATTTCTTTATAAGTGGAATCCTTTGCAGCAGCTACCTCATCCTCCCTTGGTGGGGTTGCTGTGCTCTGATTTTTTATGTTGCTAGGATTTTTCTGGTGTGTCTTTCTAATGAGTGTTTTCTTTTGTGTATTTTCTTGCCATAATTTTCCTTTCACCTCCTTTCGCTCTTTAAGTTACCATGCCTTTGACCTAAAGTTTTGATTAATCCTTTTGGTACAGGACTAAAAGGATGAGAAGATTGAAGAGTAAGAAGGGAAAAAAGATTAAAAAAAAAAACAAAAAAAAAAACAGAAAGGAAAGGGGATGAGTAAAAGAGAGGATTGAAAAAAAGAAGTGAGGCACAGAAAGTGGGAGATAGGAGTAATAAAGGTGTACAATAGGATACTTTGACCCATACCTTAAAAACCCCCAACCTCTGAGGGTGCTAGGTTGGGTGGGTTCCCTGGTGGTCTGCAGCTCTTTGCCAGCCTGAGCAGACACAGTACCCCACCTCCATCAAATAGGGGGGAAGAACAAAATTAGTATACTTCAAACCAAAACAAACAAACAGAAAACCTTACAGGATAAAATTGGAAGAAAAATCAAATAGCTAGGTTAGACAAACTAGCAAAAATGAAGTTCTTCTTATTAAATAATACAACAATGAAAGATTATGTTTACATAAGAAAAGTGAAGAAACAAAAAGAATACTCTAGGGGAAATGTTGAAATAAAACAATGAAAGGAAAACAAAAACAAAGATATATAGATATAGATGATATAGATATAGATATAGATATAGATATAGATATAGATATAAATATAGATATAGATATAGATATAGATAGATAGATATAGATAGATATATATCTTGCTGAATATTGCCTGGGCAACAGGTGATCTTCTGCGGTATGAGATACTGATCGCAATGCTTATACAGCTGTATGATATGGAGACTGGCAGCCTCTGTTGACTTCTTTGCTCTCAAACCACACACGGCTGGGCTGTGTTGCTGGGCTCTCTCCTGAAGTGGCTGCCCTCTTATTGTGTATGCCAAAATCTGCCTCACTCTATGACCCTGAGGGCCAAGGCTGCAAGCTAGCTCTTCTATTGCCTAATGATGAAAGTTCTGATCTTTCATGGTGTCTGAGTCCTGCCCTCTAGGCACTGTTTAAGTTACTAGATTACTTACCCAAGTTCTCCCAGCAGGGTTTTCCCTCAGGAACGCTGACGGCAGAGCAGGAGAGCTCTCCCACCATGGCTGCCCACAGCCTACAGGCGAACAATGAAAGGTCTGTTCTGGCCCAGCAGCTCAACCCTGAACTCAGGACACCATTCAAAGTTACCTGCTCTCTCACCCAAGGTCTCCCAAGGTAATTCAGCCCAGTGCCCAGGTCCAAAAAAATAAAAGAACTCACAGGGGAGGCTTTCCTTGTCTGCAATTTCACTGTTGCTGTAGCTAAAGCAAGTGCTTTACTTAATCTGATTTTATCCAATATTTTATTATAAAAACTTTCAAACATATGGAAAAGTTTAAAGAATTTTACAGTGAATGCCCATTTATCTGCCACCTTTATTTTACCATTAACACTTCACTATACTTGCTTTAACATATATGTGTACATCTATCCATTCCTCTATTCAACCATTAATCCATTTTATTTTTCGTTATACTTGAAAATTATAGACATCAGTATATTTCACAAAAATTACATTCTTAATGGAATATTTATAAAAGCCTGCAAGATAGGTATTTTTAAATTTATTTTGTAGATGAGAATCCTGAAGTTGAGAAATTATAAGAAAATTCCCCTAGACTATGTAGTTGATGATTTATGGGACAAGGATTTTATTATCACTCTGTCTGGCTCCATGATATATACTTTTTTTTACTACATTAAGGAATCTCCAAAAGTATATTTAGGGTCATTTTGTCAATTAACAATTCAAGGAATGTCAAAGGAGCTCAAACTAAAGTTGCATTTTAACTGGAAGAAAATAAGGCATTTTATTCTTTACCCAAAAAGCCTGTACTTAATCCCAAATACTTATGAACAGTAATACTATCCTGGTTATATTCTTTCTTTTTGGTCTTTGTTTTTTAATACAATTTTCCATTAATTATATCCTTTGAATCTCATAATCAAAGGGAATTAGGATATGTATAACCCATTTTACTATTTATAAAGGGGAAAATAGTGGCTAAGTGATCCACTCAAAGTCATAGCCAATTAGTAGAAGACAGAGGACTGGAATACAGTTGCAGAGTTCAAGAAAATTTTGAAGTAGGACAGCTATGGAGAATACTTTAAAAGTACATGTTTATAGGCATGATTTCTAATCATAATGATTCTTCAATATCTCAGGAGGTTTCCAACCTATGTCAAGTGGTGGTACGTAATTCTCCATATTAATTTAAATTTGAAAAATAATGTTGATATACATTTATATTATGCATATGTGCATGTATACCATATGGTACTTTAAAGAATATGGAATAATGGGGCAAAAATTAGGATTTTGAAATGACAAATGTTTGGAGAGCTTATCTGTTTTCAGAGACAAATGTCTAAAGCTGTTCAAATTGTTGATTTTATTATAATTCATAAGTTTATTCTTAGAAATGTGAAGTTCACAGTACCAACCGCTTTCAATATGAAAATAATATTTCAAACTATTATCATACAGCACAGAGGTCAATATTATCACTGGGGAATGATACTTTGAACTAGATGCTAATTTAAGTTAACTATATAAAATTGATGAGATTTTACTATACTAGTATTTATCCCTTATACCTCTTATCGTTCAAAGTACAAGGTATAAAGAGTACAGTTCATTTTTAAACAAAGAATGGAAAGGAATGTAACAGGGCTTTACAGCTTTCAAAACACTGTTTTATCTCATTATACCCATTAGGATATCATAGGGTTTAATAATTTAGGCCTGTAGCCAGACTGCCTGAGTACAGACTTAACCATGTAACCTTGGCCAAGTTCTATGATCTCTTTGAGCCTTGGTAATCCTATCAGTTTTTTATAGGATTGTTGTGAGATTAAATGACTTGGGAGGTCTGAAACTTTTATAATTCAGCCTGACACACATTATAAACCCACAATAAATGATTGTGGCTTTCTGTATTTTTCTCACCATCTCTGAGAGATAGGCAGGCCTGATTATGCACATATAACAATTTCTATTTTATAGATGAGGAAATGGAAGTCCAGGAAAGTGAGAAGACTTACCCAAGACAGACTCAGATTAGAGTCAAGTCTATTGGATTTTTCTTTCCATTTCTCTTAATTGTTACTGGAATTAGGGGTAGGTATGAAGTACTGTTACACCAGTCATCCCCACTATTAGGACAGTACATTTGGGGCACACAAGTGGTGTACACAAATACTGCCTTTGTGGAAGGAAAGCACTAAAGTAGAACAATCTTTTTGTGAATTACATGTGGCTTTTATCTGGATAAGGGGCTTTATAGTTTTGATTTATCCAATTCCTGAACAAAATATGCCTGGTTTGGAAGTGTTAACCTGATGAATTTTGTTCACAGTTAATGAAAATATTGATGAATATGAAATACAGCATACAAGCTGTATGTATTATAAATGATATTTATTATTTCTTGATTGATTCATTTACTGATCTCACAAGAGATTTAATTGTGAATGGTACTTAGGAATTTCTTACTGATGGGCGTCTGTGTTCTTTTTTGACTTATTTTTACAGTAGTGAATAGTCTGAATTGTTATACCAACTATTAATTCCAATCCTATTCCAGGTAATACTGCTACTAAAATAAGGTCCAGAGTACTCCAGAGTTGGTTACACTTGGCCCCCAGGTACCAATAATTTTTCCACTTACCTCTGAAATTTGGAAACCTAAATAAAGATAATAGAAATAGAAAAGGCCCACTAATTAGGAAAAAACAGATGACCTCCCCTCAATAAATCACACATTTCAATGTTACTCATTCATGAGGTTTCTCTTTTAGGCCCTCAAGAGATTTATGGTGTCTCATTTCCACTTGAGCAAATAGTCTAAACCTCACAGGTTTGAACACATTGAGTCAGCACACAGAAGGCTGTCAAAAGTTCCCAACTAATGAACTTTTCATTTGCTAATGAAACATAGCACTTTGAAATGGAGGCAAAAAGACTCACCCCAAATGGCCGTCTCAAGATTGCTTTTAAAACTGTCTGTGTTTTGGCTGTTACTCATACTCTGTATTTGGTTAGTCTACTTTTATTCTGTGAAAAGAGTCCCAAGCAGTTTAGACTACCAGTTCTGTTACTGCAGGCTGGGTGTGTCCTCCATCTACTCCTATAGTGATTAATAGAGGTTAACAGACTGACTCTGCCACTTTAAAACAAATGCAAGAAGAAACATGAGAAAGTGAAAATAGACTGCAAGTAAAAATCTGCCTGTTTACATATTTCCCATGACTCCAGATTTTTTTCCTCTATTTCATAGAAAGAAATGACTCATATATGAATGTATATTGTTTTCTATACAGATGTGAGACTGTGCCGAACAATGTGACTGTGGTTTTGTGATGCGTGGGCTGAGAACTAACATGGAATACACCACATAGAAATGTCTATGATTTTATGGAAATTAAGAACATGACTTCTCACCGTCCTCCATGAGAGTGATTAACGGCAAGGTTTGTCCATGTAGTGTCTTTAGAGACTGCTCCATTGTATCCTTCAGAATTGATATAAGATTACCCAGTTGAACAGTAAATATCAAATCCTAAATAAGCTACACCTGGTTTGTACTGTTCCAAAATACAGTAGACCTCTCTTATCCTCGGATGATACATTCCAAGACCCCCACTGAATGCCTGAAGCCACAGATAGTACTTAACCCTGTATACGCTATGTTTCTTCCTATACATACAAAATTTATGATAAAGTTTAATTTTTTAATTAGGTACAGTAAGAAATTAACAATAACTAAAATTAAATTTAACAATTATAGCAATATATTATAATAAAAATTAGAAGACTATGGTCTCTCTTTCTCAAAATATTTTATTTTATATAATATTTTTAGATTGCAGTTGACCATGGGTAACTGTCACTACAGAAAGTGAAACCATGGAGAAGATGGAACTACTATATTTAGAGATACTGCTATTGCTGACATGAAGGAATTAGATGATTGCTACAATCTTTTGTAGCTCTGATTGTCTAGGATTCTCTAAGAAAATGCATCTACCAGTTTCAGATAGGTAACTAATGTACTTAGCAGGATGTGGCTTTTGATATGTAATACCCTATTATTTATTTAAGAAGGCCAGAACATAATTTTCAAATATATCTTATTCATCCTTATGGATTTATTTCTGGAAAAAGACTTTAAGAGTGTATTTCTTGTTCAGCCTAAGAATGAATCACAAAGGAATTTTTATTATACAAAAATATTTTACTCACTCAACAACATTTATTAGGTACCTGGTATGTGCCAAGTACTGTCTCAGGCATGTGAGATATACTAATGAATAAAACAAAGACACATGTTCTCAAATAGCTTACAATATAGCAGAGGAAGATGGACAAAATAATAAGCATTATTAGTAAACTATCTACAAATTTTTAATTTGATAACTTCTATGGAATTAGAAAAAATAGAGCAGGGTAAGGAGTTTGGCAATATAGGGGGCAAGGTAGTAGGGCAAGTTACAGTAATACGATAGGATAGTAAAGTGCAGGACTTATTGAGAAGGTAATATTTGGATAAACACTGACGGATGTGAGGGAATTAGCCATAGAATATTTTGGGAGAAGAACACCAAGTAGAGGAAACAGCAAGTACAAAAGGTATAAATCAGGAGGAACTATCCTTTCATATTTTAAGGACATAAGAACACCAGTTTGGCTAGATCACAGTGCATTAGGAAGGTATGGTACAAGGTAAGGTCAACAAATAGGAAGACCAGATTACAAAAGACTTTAGTTCATGTATGAATTTTGGCTTTTTTTCTTTTAGTATATGATTACTTGGCTATTCAGGGTCTTTTGTGGTACTATGAAGTTTTAGGTTTCTTTTTTTCTATTTCTGCATAAAGTGTCATGAGAATTTTATAGTGACTAGAGACTGTAGGAGCTAAAGGTAGAAATAAGGGAAAGATTACAAAGCTAATAATAAAAGCAAGAGATAATGGTAGCTTGTACCAGAATGATAGCAGTGAAGGTGGAGATGAGGAAGGGATGATTCTTGGTTATCTTTTTAAAGGCAGAAACAACAAGATTTCCTGATGGACAGGAAGTCTGTGTGCAAAAAATACAAGACTGAAGGATAAGTCTAAGTAAATGGAAGGATGGTGTGGCAGGAAAGACTGCAGATAAAACAGGTTGGAGGTGGCAGTGGTGGGAACTCAGGTGTTCAGTTTTAGATTTGCTGATTTTGAAATAGGTATTAGATATATAAGTGAAGATGGTAAGTAGGCAACTACATCTCCAAGTGTGGAGGAGTATATATTTTCCCAGTTTGGGCAGTACTTGAAGATGTAAAACTAGATAGGAGATGGAGTGTAAATAAAGAGGACCAAGGACTAACCCTGGAATACCCCAGCATTAAGTAAATGGAGAGGAGAGAAGATTAACAAATAAAATTGAAAAGTATACACAGTGAGGCAGAAGAGACTGTAGGAGTTAAAGGTAGAAACAAGGGAAACAAGCAAACTAGGAAGAAGAAAGATGTTTTGGAAGCCAAGAGAAAATTCAAGGAAGAGAGTAAACAATTGTGTTACATGCTGCTCATGAGTTAAGTAAGATAAGGACTGAGAATGGACCACTAGCCACAGCATTCATGTAGGCTCAGAAGCAGAAATGAACTAATTTTTTGAAGAACCATTCCAAGATAGTTACTATGATAGGAATTTTAAATATTTATCTTATTTCATTCTCACAGTAGTCCTATAAAGTATGTAAAATTGTTTTGTTCCTATCATCAATAAGAAATTTATATAAAAATACATGTAAAATGTGCCTCAAAAAAAATTTTTTTTTCTCACTAGCCAGGTGTGTGAAAAATGTAAACATTGGTTGAAAGACATATTAACTATTCCAACAGAAGCATATATTAGTTTAGCCAATGACATTATGTTGCCTATCCTGAAATATATTTACAATTTTGTTTTTGTTTGTTTTATATTTGGGACATCCATGGGCATGTATTTGTGCATGTGTGCATGTTCTGTGGGTAATGTAGAGTGTGGTAATGGTGTTGTATGTATCCTTAGGAAATTTCAGCAATGCTATTAAAAATGTTCTTAGAGAGGAGGGAGCAAGATGGAGGCCAAGTAAAATCTTTGCAACTGGGCACAGTGAGATTGGGGAGAGAAGACTCCAGGCATCTCTGGCTTGTTGGCTCTGCCTAGATACATCGTTTTGGGGACACAGGGAGATAGTGAGAGACTTATTGACCCCAGGAGGGGTCAAAAGCAGTGGAGGACTGGCAAGTGGTTGTGTGCCTCAGTGGTCTGAGGCATGGCTGTCACTGCTGTGATAGCAGTGAGTTTGTAAATGGGGACGGCCTTCCCTGTGGGATGTTCTGTTTTTTTTGGACTTGGGCACTCAGTTTAACTACTTTGGAGAACTTGGGAAAGAGTGCACATGACTTTAAGCATTGTTTAGGGTCCCAGACTGAGCTGCTGAGATGAATGGAGCTAATATTGTTTGGCTTAGGACTGTGCACAGCCATTGTGGAAGAACAGCCCCTGCAAGCTCTGCCCTCAGAGTCGCAGAGCCAGGCTCAGTCTGGCAGACATTAGGTGAGTGATATAGTGAATGGGAAGTGCAAAAGGCTGGTACTGAGACACTGGAGAAGAGCAGAGATTTCAGTGTTTTATAATAGCAGGGTGGCCTTGCCATGACGACCCTAAGGGGCATAGAGCCAGACTGGTTTTGTCACACTGGATAAATGGGCAGCCACTTCAGGAGAGAGCCCAGTGGCAAGTGCTTTTCTGGGAAAACTTCAGCTTAGCCAAAATTAATGGTTTAAAGTGCCTTTTAAGCAGGCAGAGGAGAGATTTAGGCTCTCAAACTTGTGGGGTTTGAAAAATCAACAGAGGCCTCCAGTGTCCATCTCATACAGCTGTATCAACATTGTGATTAACATCTCATACCTCAGAAGATCACCTGTTGCCCAGAAAATATTCAGCAAGATATATATACTGCTTTCTTTTTGGTTTTTGGTTTTGGTTTAATTTTGCTTCAACATTTTCCCTCTAGATTTTATTTTTCTTTTCTTTCTTCATTGTTCATTTAAATATAATATTCCATCGTTGCTTTCTTTAATAATAAGAACTTCATTTTTTGCTAGTGTTTCTGCCCCTATTATTTGGTCCCCCCCCAATTTTCTCCTATAAGGTTTTCTGTTTGTTTGGTTTGGTTTGATTCATAGTATTTTTGTCTTTCCTCTCCATTGGTGGAGGTAGGGTACTGTGTCTGAACAGGCTGACAAAGAGCTGCTGGCCTCAAGGTAACCACCCAAACCAGCACCCCCAGATGTTGAGGGTTTTTAAGGTTGGGTCAAAGTACCATATTGTACACCTTTATTACTCCTGTTGCCCTCTTTCCATGCTTCTCTTCTATTCATCAATATTCCTTTTTATTCAACCCTCTCCTTTTTATTTTTTCTTTATTTTAAATGTTTTATCCCTCCTTGCTTTTCAATCTTCTAATCCCTTTGGTCCTGTACCAAAAGGACTCATCAAAACATTGGGCCAGAGGCACAGTAACTTAAAGAGCAAGAGGAAGTGAAAGGAAAATTAGGACAAGGAAAAAGATAAAATAAAACACTTATGAGTAAGAATAAGCAGAAATATTCTGGGAACACTAAAAACCAGTCAAAAGAAACTCCCCCAAAGGGGCAATGAGGTAGCTGCTGCAGAAGATTCCACCTATAAATAAATGTTAGAAATGGCAGAGGGGGAATTTAAAATACAGATGATAAAAACAATTAAGGACATTGCTGAGAAAGTGGAAAATAACCAAAATGAAATTCAAAAACAGAATCAAATAAGAGATGAATTATATGAAGAATATAGAAAGGATATAGCAGAGCTGAAGAAATTGAAGCAGTCACTTAGGGAACTTAAACATGCAGTATAAAGTATCAAAAACACATTACACCATGCAGAAGAAAGAATCTCAGAGGTAGAGGACAAAGCTATTGAGATTACTCAGATAGTTAAAGAAGCAGAAAAGAAGAGAGAGAAAACAGAATGTCTAATGACAGAATTATGGGACTTTATAAAGCATTCAAACATATGAGTTATAGGTATCCAAGAAGGGGAAGAAAAATGCCCCAGAGGAATGGATGCCATACTATAGAATATTATAAATGAAAACTGCCCAAATAACAACAAAGATTCCGACACAGTCCTCTAAGAGGGATATTGGACCCCAGGTCACCTCAACTCTAATAGAGCTTCTCCAGGACACATTGTGATGAACCTATCCAAAGACCAGATGAAGGAAAAAATTTTGCAAGAAGCCAGGTATAAGCACCAATTGAGATACAGGGGTGTATCCATCAGGGTGATTGCAGACTTCTTTAACGAAACTTTTCAAGCCACAAGACAATGGTCATCTACCTTTAATCTACATAAACTGAGCAGCTTACAGTCCAGAATTCAATATCCCACTAAGCTAAGCTTTAAAATTTACAGAAAAAGCAATTTTTTTTTACTGATATGCAAACATTGAGTAAAATTGCCACAACAAGACCAGCTCCACAGGAAATACCTCAATTTGTTCTACATGATGACCATTACAATGTACCAATAGCAAAGTAAGCACCTAGAAATTAAAGGACAGAACCTAGTATCCATAATGATGAAAAAAATAAAACTGAGCAATGGACTTTTATAAAATAAGATGAATAGAATGCTACCACACTTATCAATTATCTCAATAAATATTAATGACTTGAATTCCCCACTTCAGAGGCATATATTGGATGATAAGATTAAAACGCAAGCCATCCATTTGTTGCCTGCAGGAAACAAACCTAGCCTCAAAAGACAAATTAAAACTGAGAGTTAAGGGTACGAAGACAGTTGTTCAGGCAAACATAATTCAGAAGAAAAAAGGAGTTCCAATCTTATTTTCAGTTACATGTGGATTTAAAGCAACTACACTTAAAAAATATCAGGCGACTAGATGGCTGACTGAAGCAAGCTTTCCACAGAGGCTCTTGTCCAGAAGGAGAGTTAAAGGACAAAAACTTAGCAAGTAACCTGGTGATTTTGAGCTGCACTAAGAGAGAAGGTTGAAAAATGCACATCAACCTCGCTGAGGTGAGCTGTAACCACAAGGATACAAACAAAAAGTACAAAATCCATCACCAAGCCGACAGGAGTCCCCTCCCCCATGACAATGGCTCAGAGTGCCCCACAATTGGCCAGAGCTCAAAGTTCCTCCCACTACACTCCATGGGAGAGGCCCTCTAAAAACTGGACCTACCTCCCCTACTAGGGTGCCATGGCATTCTCCTGCCAGGCATAAAACTGTATAAAACTGTATATATTCTCTACCTAAAATTCTGAGCTCCCAGAACTCCCCTCCACACTCACTCTGAGGTCTGGAGACCTGTCCCCCAGGAGTTCAGATTCTTGAGTGATTTCTCAAAGGGTGTGGACAATGCCTAGACTGCAGCTGGTCAGAGCTGACTCTGGGGCACGGGAGCGAGGAGAGGATGGTCAGCTGAGAGGGAATTACACCGGAGTGCCAGTTCCCAGAGGCACAGTGTGGCAGCCATCTTTTGGCAGCAATATGGCCAGGCATAAAACTGTAAAACTGTATATATTCTCTACCTACAACCCTGAGCTCCCAGCACTCACCTCCACTCTCACTCTGAGGTCTGGAGCCCTGTCTCCCAGGAATCCAGACTCTTGGGTGATTTCTCAAGGGGTGTGAACAGTACCTGGGCTGCAGCCGATAAGTGCTGGCTCTGGGGCACGGGAGCGAGGAGAGGACGGCCGGCTCAGAGGAAACCACACCAGAGTGGCGGTTCCCTGAGGCACAGTGCAGCAGCCATCTTTTGGTGACAATATGACCAGGCATAAAACTATGTAAAACTGTATATATTATCTACTTTCAACCCTGAGCTCTCAGCACTCCACTCTCACTCTGAGATCTGGAGGCCTGTCCCCCAGAAGTCCAGACTCTTGGGCGATTGCTTGAGGGGTGTGGACAGTGCCTGGGCTTCAGCCGGTCAGTGCAGACTCTGGGGCGCGGGAGCAAGGAGAGGATGGTCAGCTGAGAGGGAACCAAAACAGAGCAGCATCTCCCTGAGACATAAAACAGTTGCCCTCTTTTAGCAGTAATACAGTGTATCCCCGGATATTCTGAAGCCACAGCCTCTGTCTCCTTGGGCAACCAGAGACCGTGAGTAAAGGATTTGCCTGAGGTAGCACTGGCTTGCAAACCGGGGAACTCCCAAGGTGGGGCTGACCCAGAGGACTGCTTTACAGAGCCTAAGATGCACCTGGCCCTCAGGGGATCATCAGCCTATAGACATAGGAAGGCAGAAGGGCAGAACTGACAGATAACCAAATACAAACCTACAGGAGCAAAGACAAGCTGATTTGGAATTCAAATCAGCTTCTCTTATGCAGGGGAACCGCAAAGTTGTTCTGTTCTGTTCTGTCAGTAGCATTAATCAGGGGCGGAACTGGACCTGATTGAACACCACACAACCTTCATCAAGCACCCGAGGCTGTCAGGCCTCACCTCCTCCTGCCAGAGAGAGGCAGAGCACAGTGCCTTGGCAGACTTCCTTGTGATTCAGGCAGGAGCAAACTTCAGGAGTATTGGTTCACTACAGGCAACTGGGTCAGCCAAAGGCAGGGCTATCAGTGACTGGGTGTGACAATGGCGCATGATGGGGAAGGAGGCATCAAACTTCCAGACTGATCTATTGGCTGAGTGGCTCCTCCTGACTCCATGCAGCACTGGAGCAAGCCACATCAGAGTAGTCACCAGAACCCTGTGATCCAGTTCCCAGAGACAGCTTAAACTCTCTCATCCAAGACAGGTGTAGATTGAGACAATGAATTTGGATCTTTTGAACTAAGCCAATGACTTGAGGACAAATCAGGTGGTGCCCTCAGTGTGCGGTTGTAGGAAGATTTGATTTTCCTTTTCAAATTGTTGCCTGTGGTGGGTAAGATGACTTAATTGCTGATATTTCTCCACAGCTGAGACTTCAATCCAGAGTATCTGTTTCACTAGGGTCAAACAGAAACCAGCTGAAAACAAGACAGAACCACTTAGCCCCACCACACCAGACAGGGCCCCAGTTTCTCATGCCACAACACAGTACAGGCCCTCGACAAAGCCCCAGGGAAAAAAATCAAAGGGAATAAAACAACTATGGGGTTAAATCAGTGGAAAAAACTCTGGTAGCATGAATAACCAGAATAGATCA
>CAUYPK010026118.1:0-15975 GCA_963574355.1 Loris lydekkerianus | reverse complement strand
CCTACTGATTCCTCAATTATTGTAATTGTTTTGGGTATATATTTTTATTTTTGAAATTTACCAGTGGCTACTGCATTTTCTACCTCGGCTTATACTCGAGTCACTAAGTTTTCCCAGTTTTTAGGGTAAAATTAAGGGGGTCGGCTTATACTCGTGTAGGCTTATACGCAAGTATATACGGTAAGTATTTTTAGTTGTATTTTACCAAATGGTTTTAATATTGGGCTCTGACTTGCTGTGACAGGGGTAGAGATTACTCTCGGGAGATGCATTGCTTAGTCAATCTGCCTTGCCTTCATCTACCATGTCCTCATCACCCTTCTCCCTTGCCATGGTAGACATCATTGATGATCTATTTTCCAGTGGGCCAGACAAGCCCTTAGGGTCTTTTTTTTTTTTTTTTTTTGCAGTTTTTGGCTGAGGGTGGGTTTGAACCCACCATCTCCGGCATATGGGGCCGGTGCCCTACTCCTTTGGGCACCACCCAGGATCTTTCTTAACACTCCAGGCAGGCAGCCAGTCCTACCAGATTTGAGTTGATACATCTAGGGCCTAGGAAAACCCTTTCCAGGTCCACCGTTGAGACAGGTGTGGGAAATGCTGAGATGAATAGTATCCAGATTTGGGGAAATCTTGGATTACTAAAATTTTAAAAAGAAGGTTGAGAGTCTTGTGTAAGATTGGTAACTTTTGTTTTTTATGTAAAAGGCATAAAAACCTTCCTAGCCGGTCAAATGCACTCCACAGAGTCTCAAGCTGTCACCCTGGGTTGAGTGCTGTGGCATCATAGTTCACAGGAACCTCCAACTCTTGGGCTCAAGCGATCCTGTTGCCTCAATTTTTCTATTTTTAGTAGAGATGGGTTTTTGCTTTGGCTCAGGCAATCCACCTATCTCTGCCTCCCAGAGTGCTAGAATTATAGGCGTGAGCCACCAACGCCTGGCAGGGAGTCCTTTAAATTGAGAGATTTTGGCTGTATAAAAAATTTGAAGGCGTAGCGCTTGTAGCTCAGTGGTTAGGGCACCAGCCACATACACTGGGGCTGGCGGGTTCGAAAACCGGCCCAGGCCTGCTAAACAACAATGACAACAACAACAACAACAACAAAAATAGCTGGGCGTTGTGGTGGACGGCTGTAGTCCCAGCTACTTGGGAGGCTGAGGTAAGACAATTGCTTAAGCCCAAGAGTTTGAGATTGCTGTGAGCTGTGATGCCATGGCACTCTACTGAGGGCAACATAATGAGACTCTGTCTTCATTCGAAGCATTGTTTTTCTTATTCTTATTTTGCTGTACCATTAAAAATTTGGTCATAGACCCAAGTACCATTTAGGAACCTCTGTTCTAAACCTCAGACTGCTGGAGGGTTTTTCTTTATGTTTTGGGGGTCTTATGAAGCGAAATTTAATTCCCCGAATCCAGGTGATACTACTTAACTGGTGTTGATGATGTGAACTCAGACGAACAGTTTGTATTATTTTGTCCACAAAATAGTGCTAATTGGTCATTTTGCAGAATAAACCAAAAAAGGTTTTATAATACTTGGAGGATGAAATAAGGGTCTGTTCTCATAGTGACTGTCTTGTCCAGTGTTGGCTCATCTATTCTGCAGTTATTTGTTGTTCCAAGAGGGGAGGGCAGTGTCTCTGCCTTCTTGGAGCTCATAGTGCGGAAAAATATATAAAAACAAATAAATAATATAGATTCAGGTTGTGTTAAGTGCTATCAATAAAATAAAACAGTGTGACTGGAAAGAGAACAACTTAGAGGAGAAAACTTTGGTTAAGGAATTACAGCAAAGATAACTTTGGAGACATACATGAGCTGAGGAAACAGCCAGAAAAACATCTAGAGGATAATCTTTCCAAGAAGAGAAATAGTAAATGCAGAGGCCTTGGATGAGAATGAACTTGGCATGTGTGAGGGACAGAGGGAAAGTTGAGAACTGATTATGTAGAAACAGGGAATGATATTTTTGTTGTAATGAGAATTAAAGTAAAATGTGGGCTTGTGAAAACACAGTTTTGTTTCGTTTTTTTGCAATTTTTGGCCGGGACTGGGTTTGAACCCAATTTGAACCGCCACCTCTGGTATATGGGGCTGGCACCCTACTCCTTTGAGCCACAGATGCCACTTTTTTTTTTTTTTTGAGACAGAGTCTTACTCTGTCGCTGTGGTAGAGGCTATGGCATCACAGCTCATAGCAACGTCAAACTCTTGGGCTTAAGTGATTCTCTTGCCTCAGCCTCCCAAGTAGCTGGGACTACAGGTGCCTGTTACAACGCCTGGCTATTTTTTGGTTGTAGTTGTCACTGTTGTTTGGCAGGCCTGGGCTGGATTCGAACCTGCCAGCTCTGGTGTATGTGGCTGAGCATGGACTGTTACTGAGCTGAGAGGCTTTGAAGCTGTGATATTCCTCCTCCTCCCATTCTCTGAAGTAAGGAACTAAGATAACACTTGCAGAGATTCCATGAGGACCTTTTCCTATAACTAATAAGGTTGGGATCCTAGTAGGTTCAAAATAATCTAAAGGCTTATTTAGATTACTGGGCAGGCCTGTTCTCTTCGGCCTTTTCCAAAGCAATATTAAAGTTGCAGGTTAGTTTTGGGGTCAACCTTTCAATCTTTTTTGTACTAAAGCTTGCTGAATATAAATTTATATTCAATGGACTAGTCTGTGGCTTCATAGTAGTAGGGGATACAAATAACAATTTAATTGGTTCACATTTGAAGTACTATGAAACCAACTTAGAGATTTAAGAAAATATGTTATATCTTTTAAAAGTAAAATTTTATTAAAAATAAATGACAAGGTTTTTAGGCAGACAAAGCTGAGGAAAAAAAAGAAAAAGAAAGAAAAAATGCCCAGGGGTCAGGGCGTTGACACTTGTCTCTGTGGACTGTGGGGAGATTGTTGCAGTTTTGCTGATGGTAACACCTTGAAAAAATCAGTGACTCCTTTGCTTTTTAGGTGTTCTCCTTTAAAAGAACTAAATACCTTGGTTAAGAAAAGAGAGCGAACCCTCTCCTCTGACTGTCAATTGCTTTGTGAAAGATGGAGGCACTTTAAATATCAAATAAGACAGGCATATGGACCCAAGTGTGGTGGCTCACGCCAGTAAGACCAGCACTCTGGCAGGCCAAGGTGGGAGGACATCTTGAGGGCAGAAGTTTAAGACCAACATGAGCAACCTAGCAAAACCCCATTTCTACAAAAAGTAATAATGTAACAAAATTAGCTGGGGCCAGGCCTAGTGGCTCATGCTTGTAATCCAAGCACTCTTAGAGGCTGAGGCAGGTGGATTGCCTGAGCTCAGGTGCTGGAAACCAGTCTGAGCAAGAGGGAGACCCTGTCTCTACTAAAAATAGAAAAAACTGAGGCAAGAGGATCACTTGAGCCCAAGAGTTGGAGGTTGCCTTGAGCTATGACACCATGGCATTCAACCCAGGGCAACAGCTTGACACTCTGTCTTGGAAAAAAAAAAAAAAAAGGGCAATAGTGGAGATGGTAGAGTTGGGGAGGCTGTGAAAGGGCAGGGAAAAGTTATCATGTGGCAACCAGTCTGGTTTGGATACATTAAGTTCCAGTTATCTGGAGAAGGTCCAGATGGAGATATTCACTCATCTAGCCTCAAAGACTGGATACCTTTGGGGAACTACCCTCATCAAAGTTGAAGGTGACAGGCTGGGTGTGGTGGCTCACAGCTGTAATCCTACACCCTGGGAAGCTGAGGCAGGAGGATCACTTGAGCCCACGAGTTTGAGGTTGCTGTGAGCTAGGCTGAGGCTATAGCGCTCCAGCCCGGGTGACAGAATGAGACTCCGTCTCAAAAAAAGCAGAAGGTGACAATGAGTCTGTGGCTTCTGCTGAGAACCACAGTTGGTGCTTCACCACTGAAACTGTACATGTTCCCCACCAAGGACATGCTGCTGTCTATGCACTTGAAGGCCTGCTGGTGGGGAGGCAGTGCAGAAGTGAGGGGGGTGCCTTCCGCCCTGCAGTGGCCTCACTGCATCAGCGGCAGGCCTTTAGCTGCCTCAGTGTCTGTCTCCTTCCTGGCACATATCTCACAGAATCCTTCTTGAATAGATGCTGTGGTCCCTTTCTCCTGGCCACTGCCCATCATACTTGTTCTTCCTTTCTCTAGATGAGCACAAATGAGGAAACACACTAACACCCACTTCCCCTCATACACACCCTTCCTGCTGCTCGTCGGTCTGAGCCACCATCTCCCCTGGTCCACTCTGTTAGTAGCCTCCAAACAGCTCTTCCTGCTTCTGCCCTGGCTTCCTACAGTCTATTCCACACCTAACAGTCAGAGGAATCCTCTTAAAACGTAAGTTGGACTGGGTATAGTAGTTCATGCCTATAATCCTAGCATGTTGGGAGGCTGAGGCGGGCGGATTGCTGGGGCATATAGTTCTGAGACCAGCCTGAGCTTAGAGTGAGATCTTATCTCTACTAAAAATAGAAAAATCTGGGCTGCACTTGTGGCTCAGTGCGTAGGGCGCCAGCCCCATATACCAAGGGTGGTGGGTTTGAACCTAGCTCAGGCCAAACTGCAGACAGACAAACAAAAAATAGCCGGGCGTTGTGGCGGGTGCCTATAGTCCCAGCTACTCAGGAAGCTGAGGCGAGAGAATCACCTAAGCCCGGGAGCCCAGGAGTTGGAGGTTGCTGTGAGCTGTGTGACACCAGGGCACTCTACCAAGGGTGATAAAGTGAGACATTGTCTCTACAAAAAAAAAAAAAAAAAAAGAAAAAAAAGAAAAATCTAGCTGGGCATCATTGTGGGTGCCTATAGTCCCAGCTACTGGGGAGACTGAGGCAAGAGGATGTCTTGAGCCCAAGAATTTGAGGTTACTATAAGCTATATTCTACTCTTTTTTTCTACAAAACAAACAAATAAAGAAAACTTAAGTCAGGTTAGGTGAAGCACCTGCTGAAAATACTCCAGTGGTTTCCAGATTCCTCACTGTGTGTGACCAGGCCATGCTCCCTCTCTGAGCTTCTGGCTGCTCTCTCTTCATGCAGTGTTCTTTCCCCAGACTGCCTTGTCACTGGCTCCCTCTTTCCTTTCAGGCTTCAGCTCAATGTCACCTCCTCTGAGAAGCCCTCTCTGACCACCCAGATGTGAAGTCGTCCTCAAAAAGTGCCTACCATCACTGTTAGTCACATCACCCTATTTTGTTCTCATTAAGCTTATTTATTATCTTGTTCATTTATTTGTTTACGTGTGCTTGGTCTGTTCTCACTATGATGTAAGTGAAGTCAGGGTCCTGATTGTCTGTGATGTCTACAGCAGTGTCTGGTACTAAGAGATACTCGTAAGTACTGGTTGAATGATTTAGCCAGGGCTGTCCATCTAAACTGGGATGAGGGAAGCCTAAGCTTTTGCGGTGGGGAAGGGAGAAGGGCCTGGATGCTAGGAGTCTAGGAGAAAGCTATTGGAGTTGGAATTGTTATTATTTTTTTTATTTATTTTTATTTTTATTTATTTATTTTTGAGATGGAACCTCAAGCTGTCGCCCTGAGTAGAGTGCTGTTACATTACAGCTCACAGCAACCTCCAACTCCTGGGCTCAAGCGAGTCTCTTGCCTCTGCCTCCCAAGTAGCTGGGACTACAGGCACCCGCCACAATGCCCAGCTATTTTTGGTTGCAGCCATCATTGTTGTTTGGCGGGCCTGGGCTAGATTCGAACCCGCCAGCTCAAGTGCAGGTGGCTGGTGCCTTAGCCGCTTGAGCTACAGGTGCTAAGCCCGGAGTTGGAATTTTTAAGGGCTGGGATAATTGAGGACCAAAGTTTTGGGAGAGATAGGGGACAAGATCCAGAAGATAGGAGACTTTGTTGCTTTTCTTAGAGACTGTAGGGAAGTGGGTGAGTATATGGGTAGATGTCAAGGAAGCAGAGAATGAAGATGGAAAATGTAAACATGGTTTCTTACTCTTGAAGAGGTGAGAGGTAGGGTTGTCAGCTGACTGAGGGAAAGTAGAGGGGTGGGAGGCAGGAGGCTGGGGGTGAGAGGTAAGGCCCAGAGCTACTAGGATGAATGGAAGGATTCCTGAACCCTGGAGATCCCCACTAAGGTTGGCACCTGGAACCTGGTCATGGAGCTGGTCACAGGAATGGTGGGATTTTTCTTCCATGGTGGATGGCAGAAGAGAGAAAAGGTTAGGCTGATCCATGTGTGGGCATTGCCAGTGGGATAGGAAACTCAGTGTGATGAGAGAGGGCATTGATAGAAGGAAGGTAGATCAAAGTTCTGGTGATTTTATTCAAGTGAAAGAGAAGATTAGGTGAGAATGAGGAAGTAAGATAAGGCATGGTTGGGCTCCAATAGTCAGAGGGGACTTCTAGTTTCACATTTCAGGGAAGAATAGTTCCTGGCCAGGGGTGTGGCCACAAGGGGGTTGGGGAACAACAAGCTAGGTAATGAGAGTATCCTGCCTTAGTCTTCTAAAACTCTTAAGATTATATGTTTGAGCTACTGCATCTTGCCAAGTTTTTGTTTATTTTTATTTTATTTTAATTTTTTATTTTTGAGACAGAGTCTCAAGCTGCTGCTCTGGGCAGAGTGCTGTGGTGTCAATAGCTCACGACAACCTCCAACTCTTGGGCTTAAGTGATCTTCTTGTCTCAGGTTTTTCTATTTTTAGTAGAGACAGGTTCTCGCTTTTGCTCAGGCTGGTCTTGAACTTGTGAGCTCAAGGTATCCATTCGCCTTAGCCTCTCACAGTGCTAGGATTAAAGGCGTGAATCACCACACCTGGCCATCAAGTTTTTGATTCTAACCAGACTAGTGGGAGTAAATTTGTTTCTTTTCCTCCTCCTCCTTCATTATTATTATTAAGTTTTTATGAGATAGAGTCACACTCTGTTGCCCAAGCTAGAGTGCTATAGCCATAGCCTAGCTAACAGCAACCTCAAACTCCTGGGTTCAAGCAGTCCTCCTACCTCCGCCTCCCAAGTACTGGGACTATAGGTATCTTCTACCCAGCTATTTTTTTCTGTTTTTCGTAGAGATGGGGTCTTGCACTTGCTCAGGCTGGTCTTCAACTCCTAAGCTCAAGGGATCCTCCCATCTCAGCCTCCCAGAGTGCTAGGATTACAGGCATGATCCACAGGGCTCAGCCTGAATTCATATTTTATTATGGTTTTGATTTGCATTTCTTTGATGACTAATGATGCCAAGCTTCTTTTCATGTGTTTATTGGCCATTTATGTATCTTTCTTGGAGAAATATCTTTTCAGGATCTTTTGCACAGTTTTGATTGGGTTATTTGTCTTTTTATTATTGAGTTATACGAGTTCTTTATATATTCTAGATATAAGTTTTTAGGTATATGATTTGCAGATATTTTCATATTCTGCGAATTATCTTCACATTCTTTTCTTTGTCACCCTGGGTAGAGTGCTGTGGCATCATAGCCAACAGCAACCTCAAACTCTTGGGCTCAAGCAATCCTCTTGCCTCACCTTCCTGAGTAGCTGGGACTACAGGTGCCTGCCATGATGCAGGGCTATTTTTTAGAGATGGGGTCTCGTTCTTGGTCAGGCTGGTCTCAAACTCATGAGCTCAGGCAAACCACCCACCTTGGCCTCCCAGAGTGCTGGGATTATAGGGATGAGCCACCTGCTCTCAGCCGTGTCTTCACATTCTTTATGGTGGCCTTTGAAGCACAAAGGTTTTTATTTCATGAAGTCTAATTTATCAGTGTTTTCTTTTGTTGCATATGGTTTTGTTGCCAAATCTAAGAATCCTTTGCTGAATACAGTGCCATGGCGATTTACTGTTACGTTTTCTTCTAAGATATTTATAGTATTTTTTTCTCTTATGTTTAAGTCTTTGATCCATTTTCAGTGATTTTTTTGTATATGATATAAAGTACGAATCCAACTTCATTGTTTTTTATGTGGCCATTCATTTGTCCTAGTCCTATTCATCAAAAAGACCATTCTTTCTCCATTGAATGGTTTTGGCATCCTTGTTGACAATCAGTTGATAATCAGTTGTTATGAGTTTATTTCTGGACTGTCAGTTCTATTCTATTGATCTACCAGTGTTTCCTTATCCTTGTGCCAATATTATTACACTGCTTTGAGTATTGCTGCTTCGTAGTAAGTTTTAGAATTGGGATGTGAGTGTTGTCCTACTTTGTTCTTCCTTTTCAGGATTGTTTTGGCTATTTTGGTTCTCTTGGCAGTTCCTATGAATTTTAAAATTGGCTTGTCAATTTGTACAAAGAAGCCATCTGGGATTCTGATAGCAATCTCATTGATTCTGTAGGTCAGTTTGGATTATATTGCCATTTTAATAATGTTAAGTCTTCCAATCCATGAATGTGGGATGTTTTCCCACTTATTTTGATTCCTTTAATTTCTTTCAACAGTGTTTTGTAGTAGTTTTCAGAGTACAAATTTTGTGCTTTTTTTTTTTTTTCTTTTTTGAGACAGAGTCTCACTGTATCACCGTGGGTAGAGTGCCATGGTGTCATAGCTTATAGCATCAAACTCTTGGGCTCAAGTAATGCTCTAATGCTCTTGCTTCAGCCTCCTGAGTAGCTGTGAGTACAGGTGCCCTCCACAATGCCCTGCTGGTTTTTTCTTTTAGAGATGGGGTCTGGCTCTTGCTCAAGCTGTTCTCCAATTCCTGAGTACAAGCAATCCACCTGCCTTGGCCTCTCAGAGTTTGACAATAGTGACTTCTTTTGATTGCACAAATTGGGATCTCCCTCAAGGACAATTTTCAGGGGCACTCAGGAGATGCTGGACACTGAAGCTACTGGTACAGGAAGATCTTTGGATACTGGGATGGCTCCACAGTGCTAGGATTACAAGCATGAGCCACTGGGCTCAGCCCTTGTACTTATCTTGTTAAATGTAGACCTGGGTATTTTATTCTTTTAACGCTATCATTCAGGTTGTACTTTGATGGGAAGTTGTGATGTAAGACTTCTGCAAAGTTCTAACCAAGTGAAGGGGTTGAATAAGTAGAATTGAGAAAAATATCTCAGTTGTTGGCAGGAGGCGGGCAAGGCATTTTCTGCTGTTCTTTAGGAGGCTGTATTTTCAGGTCTTTCACCATCCTGTGGCAGGGCACTGAGGATACATCAGCCTGCAAAGAACTGCATTCACCCAGCTACCAATGGTTCCCTTCTTTTCCATACTAATCAAAACTGTGTGTGTTGTTGGGAGTGGGAGGGGAGTTCTGAGGAGTGAGTAGCTAACAGCAGTTCTTGGGGAGGCAATTTGATTGGAATAATCACACTAATATTTAAATGTCTAATACCCCTTCCTAAGCTTTATCTCCTGTTCCAAAAGGGGAAAAATGTCATTAATTAAGAGAACTTTGTAGCATAAAAAGAGAAGTGAGAAGTGGGACAAATACTTTTAGATTTGTTCTAGGAGGTTAGGGTCATTTTTGAGGCGTGAGGATGTCCTAGTACAAGTTAGGAGATCCTATTCCCGTGTGCCTCCTCCTCCAGTGGTCAGTTCCCCTCTTCTACATCTGCTTTTTATGGCTTCTTTCCTTCTAGTAACAGTGATGGCTCTCTGTGTGAGCATGAACAGAACTGGACATGCACATGCAGGTATGTCCTCAGCAGCTGAAGTTTAAGGTCGCACTTTTCCTAATGGCACCAACATAATTAAAAGGCTAAAATTCTATAATTTTTTTTTGTTCAAGGACTTTTTTTTTTTTTTTTTTTTTTTTTTTTGAGACAAAGCCTCAAGCTGTCACCCTGGGTAGACTGCTGTGCCATCACAGCTCACAGCAACCTCCAACTCCTGAGCTCAAGTGATTCTGTTGCCTCAGCCTTCCAAGTAGCTGGGACTACAGGCGCCTGCAACAACGCCCAGCTATTTTTTGGTTGCAGCCGTCATTGTTGTTTGGCGGGCCCAGGCTGGATTCGAACTTGCCAGCTCAAGTGTATGTGGCTGGTGCCTTAGCCGCTTGAGCCACAGGTGTGAAGTCTTTGTTCCAGGATTTTAAACCCTAAATTTGGCCTACCATCATGTTTATGATCATAAATGGAATTCGTATGTAGTAGAGATTAGCAAGTTAGTTCTGTGGATTCATGTCCTGTAAACCAGTATTTTTTAGACTGCTAATAAACCTGAAAAAATAAATGTATCCTCTTTTTTTTTTTTTTTTTTGTAGAGACAGAGTCTCACTGTGTTGCCCTTGGTAGAGTGCCGTGGCGTCACACAGCTCACAGCAACCTCTAACTCCTGCCTCAGCCTCCCAAGTAGCTGGGACTACATGCGCCCACCACAACGCCTGGCTATTTTTTGTTGCAGTTTGGCCAGGGCCGGGTTTGAACCCACCACCTTTGGTATATGGGGCTGGCAACCTACTCACTGAGCCATAAGTGCCGCCCTCTCTTTTTTCTTTCATGATAAATTGTGGAAAAACTTAAATGTAGTTTTATTTGTATTTCTGACTTTAATTGAATTTTTGGAGTTCCTGTTTATTTTCCAGTTCTAAGCTGGGACTGAGGGAGACAATTTGGGTCTGGTCTGGAACAACTCTGACCGCGCTGCAGACTTTACCTGAAAGTGCATGGTTGCCTGGCTACAGCCCAATTTTTTTTTTTTTTTTTTTTTTTTTTTTTAAATACAGTCTCATTATGTCGCCCTGGGTAGAGTGCCATGGCATTACAGCTCACAGCAACCTCAAACTCTTGGGATTAAGCCATTCTCTTGCCTCAGCCTCCCAAGTGGCTGGGACTATAGGCACCTGCCACAACACCTGGCTGTTTTTTCTTTGTTGTTGTTGTAGTTGTCATGGTTGTTCAGCAGGCCTGGGCTGGGTTCAAACCCGCCATCCCCAGTGTGTGTGACTGGTGCCCTAACCACTGAGCTACAGGTGCTGAGCCTTTTTTTTTCATTTTTGATTGTATGACCACTCTATGAACAAATTTTAATGGCCCCTATGTATTTTTAAAATAATTTTCTCCGTTAAGTCTTTGACCTTTTGAGTTCTGAGAAACAGTAGATTTTCTTTAAGACAAAGGCACTGAGATTCTGAAGGCCCCTGGGCAGGCTTCCTGAAAGATTCATCAACTCTCAGAACCTCTCCCAACGCATGTGGCCCCTACTTACAAATCTCTGGATTTGAGGCAGTTTCTCCCATTCTCCCCACAAGACCTTAAGAACATCTGTTGTCTGTTGTATTAAAAATTCCTTTATTCCTTGGCCATCCTCATTGTCTCAATAATTGGGTCTTTGTATGAGGAGCAACTGGGCCTAGACCAAACCTCCCTAATGGTTTTGATAACAGTGAATTCTTTTGATTTCACAAATTGGGGTCTTCCTCAAGGACACTTTTCAGGGGAGCTCAGGAGATGCTGGACACTGAAGCTACTGGTAAAGGAAGATCTTTGGACACTGGGATGGCTCCAGGCAGCTCTCTGAACTTCAGCAACTTAAAGTGACTCCTATAATTCAGCCTTTTTGTTTGTTTCTGTGACAGACTCTCACCCTGTCACCTTGGGTGAAGTGAAGTGGCAAGTGGCATCACTGTATTTCACTACAATCTCACTTGGGCTCAAGCAATTATCCTTCCTCAGCCTCCTGAGTAGTTAGGGCTACAGGCATACACCATTATGTCTAGCTAATTTTTCTATTTTTAGTGGAGATGGGATCTTGCTCTTGCTAACCTGGTATTTGTTCTTCACTATCTTTTGTCTGCATTATGTATACCCTCTTGTCTCTTAGAACTCCAGTTCTGATGTTATTCTCTCTCCAATTTCTCTTTCACCACTTCCTATCCTTAATTCCCAAAGAACTGCAGTGTCTTACAGTGTTTCTTAGTTCAAATACTGGGTGTGACAGTGCGAATTTGTAGTGTGGATGAGAAAGAAGTCTTGGTACAGAGATTAGTATAGAAAGAAATGAAAAGTTTATTTTACTTTCCAAGGTGAGAAGGGCATGTCACACAAAAGAAAAGAAGGGAGGGCCTTGAGGATAAGGCTTTTGGGGCTATTATGGGTTTAAAGGGAAGGGAAAAAAGTGATTGCTGTCAGCTGATAACAAAAGTGACTGTGACATAACTGTGTCTGTTTTTCTTTTTTTTTTTTTTTTCTACTTTGTGAGGCTGGCTTATTAGGGTCCTTAGGATGTGATCTGGCAGGAACTGGGGGAGGATTATACTTTTATATTTTCAGTTCTTTTCAACAAAGTCTAAAGATCATTAATTTTCAAAACGACCCAGTTAAGCCACAAGTGGTTAATCAAACAAAGGAGCAGCTGTGTATTGTGATGCCTCTTTTTTTCCCTTTCTGTTAGTTTCTTTCCCATCCTGTTAGTTTTTTAGCAATGCTGTCCTTTCACTGGGAGGGAACCATTGCCCAACCCTTTCTTCCTTTTGTTCCAGGCTATGCCTTGGCTTCCCTGGAATTTGATGTCCATCCTTGATGTAGTCATGTGTGTCTGGGAAAGTAGAGCTGCCCTACAAGCAGGTCTCTGGCCCAAGTTTCCCCCAGAGGAGATCTGGGAGGGCCTTGGCACCACTACAGATGTGCCCAGTATAGTGCCGAGGGCATAGGTGATGCTGAGAGCAGATATGAAAAAACTTGGTGCTAAACTAAATCTTGAATTTGAAATAACCTCACTGATGGACTCTCCTTGACAGATGAAAGTAAGAAGCCAGTGATTTTTTAATTTAAATAGAAAATCAGCTGAACACTGTGGGAGGAAATTAAACAGAAAGAACAAAATTAATTTAGTTTGTTTTTTTGGGAAGAGAGTAATAAAAATACTTGAGTATCTTAAGTTTTACTTTTTTTTTTTGAGACAGAATCTCACTCTGTTGCCCAGGACAGAATGCCATGGCATCAGCCTAGCTCACAGCAACCTCAAACTCCTGGGTTCTAGCAATCCTCTTGCCTTAACCTCCTAAGTAGCTAGGACTATAGGGAATATAGGTATCTTCTATAACACTTGGTTAATTTTCTCTATTTTTAATAGTTCTCATGCTTGCTCTGGCTGGTCTTGAACGCTTTTCTTTTCCTTTTTTTTTTTTTTTTTTTGAGACAGTCTTATTTTTGTCATCCTTCGCAGAGTGCCATGTTGTCGTAGCTCAGAGCAGCCTCAAACTCTTGGACTCAAGCGATTTTCTTGCTTTAGCCTCTGGGAGTAGCTACAACGCCTGGCTATTTTTAGAGACTTGGTCTCGTTCTTGCTCAGGCTGGTCTCCAACTCCTGAGCTCAAGCAATCCACCCGCCTCAGGCTCCTAGAGTGCTAGGATTACAGAGGTGAATCACCTCACCTGGCCTTCTATGAGCAAATTTCAGTGACCCTATGTTTTTTTTTGTTGTTGTTGAGACAGAATCTCATTATGTTGCCCTTGGTAGAGTGCTGTGGCGTCAAACTCTTGGGCTCAAATGATTCTCTGACCTCAGCCTCCCAAGTAGCTGGGACTATAGGTACCCACCACAATGCCTGGCTATTTTTTTGTTGCAGTTGTTTAGCTGGCCCAGGCTGGGTTCGAACCTGCCACCTTGGTGTATGAGGGGTGCTGTAATCGCTGTGCTACAGATGCTGAGTCTGTTTTTTTTTTTTTTTTTTAATGTTGAGACAGAGTCTCAGTATGTCGCCCTTGGTAGAGTGCTCTGGCATTACAGCTCATAGCAATGTCAAACTCTTGGGCTTAAGTGATTCTCTTGCATCAGCCTCCCTAGTAGCTGGGACTACAGGCCCCTGCCACAATGTCCAGCTATTTTTTTTTTTTGTTGTTGTTGTTGTTGCAGTTGTCATTGTTGTTTAGCTGGCCTGGGCCAGGTGCGGAAACTGCCATCTTTGGCACCATAACCACTGTGCTACAGGCACTGAGCTGACCCTATGTGCTTTTTAATTTTTTTTAAAGAGACAGAGTCTCACTTATCGCCCTTAGTAGAGTGCTTTGGCGTCACAGCTCACAGTAACCTCCAACTTCTGGGCTTAGGCCATTCTCTTGCCTCAGCCTCCCAAGTAGCTGGGACTACAGGTGCTTGCCAGAAGGCCTGGCTATTTTTTTTTGTTGTTGCAGTTTGGCCGGGGCTGGGTTTGAACCCACCACCCTTGGTATATGGGGCCGGTGCCCTATCCACTGAGCCACAGGCACCTCCCTGACCCTATGTGTTTTATATAATTTTTTCCTTCTCATGTTTTAGATTCTCAGGCAGATAATTGGTGGCCTGGCCTGCCACCAGTTTTTGTAGATAAAGTTTTACTGGAACCCAGCCTTGTTCTTTCAATTGGGCATGATGACCAGAACCCTGAAACTTTTAACTAACTACTTGACCTTCCTGAGTTGTTTCCCAGAAATGAGGGAATTTCTGCAAGACAAAGTGGCTGAGATTCTGAGGGCTCCCAGACAGACTTCTTTATGCTAAGCCTTACAATCCACAACAACCTGTCCCACAGCACATAGCCCCTCCCAAAAAAGCCCATACTCTTCATTGGTGGGGTAGATGGATTTTAGCTTGCTTCTTCAGTTCTCACAAGATGTCCTTCATATTAAAATTTTCTTTGGCAATACTTGTCTTCTCTGTCATTGGCTATAGTGAATAACTGTATTTAGGCCAAAAACCCCTTGTAGTTTTGAGCCTTTGCCATTTTTAGTTTAATGAATTATGTAAACAATATTTATTTTTACTTACTTCATCATTTGAAAAAATCTCTAATCCTTTCTTTACTCAACTATGTAGTCTACAAACTTTCTGTCAGCAGCTTACTTGGCAGGAGAGTGCCCACAGGCTATCAACCCAGCTTAGCCTGTCTTTCTGTTGTTCTCAGTAAGGGCTTTATGAAGGTACGGTATTGAAAGCACATTACTTGTTTGCTCTACAGCAGGGGTGTTCACACTACCACCACCAGTTTTTTTTTTTTTTTTTTTTTTTTGAGACAGAGTCTCACTTTGTCTCCCTGGGTAGAGTGCTGAGTCATCATAGCTCACAGTAACCTCAAACTCTTGGGCTTAAGTGATTCTCTTGCCTTAGTCTCCCAAGTAGCAGGGACTACAGCTGCCTGCCACAATGCTTGGCTATTTTTAGAGATGATGTCTTGCTCTGGCTCAGGTTGATCTTGAACTTGTGAGCTCATGCAATCCACCTGCCTCAGCCTTCTGGAGTGTGAGGATTACAGGCATAAGCCGCCATGCCTGGCCTGCCACCAGTTTTGTAGATAAAGTTTTACTGGAACCCAACCTTATTCTTTCAATTGGGCATCATCTGTGAACATGAATGCTTTCTTACCACAGGCAGAAAAGTGCCAAATGCTTACCATTTGGCCCTTTACAGGAAAGGTTTTCCCTCCTCTGCTCTATGGAGTTTCATCTTTGTTTCACAGAGGTTTTACATTTTATAGAAAAAAAAAATTCCAACTTAGAAAATAGAGGCAGTTTTCTTTCTTTCTTTTTTTTTTTTTTTAAATATTAACGCACACTTTTTTTTATTATATTAAAATCAGGCAATGGTCTGACAATCAAAAGGCTGCTTATGGAATACTGTTATGTTAAACTTTTCTTACAGGATGTTAAATCCTTAGAACTAACGTTTTTCCCCAGAAAAAGATTAATGAAAACATCAGTTGCTTTCCAGACTTTTGACAGTTGCTGCTCAATAGGTGGTTTTACATAAATACTAAATTAAAAAAAAAAAACAAACCTTTAGTACACAATGAATTGCTTTTATTTCAGTACACATCCACATTTCAGCATTTAGTGGTCCTGAAAAGAATGTGAAAAAAAGCAGCCATTTGCCAGGAAGTCAAGCCCGCCTTTTGGGGATCAGCTGTGCTCCCCCAGTTCTTCCTGGATCCCTGCTGAGGATGGGATCTTGCAAAGCAGCAGCACCAAAACCAAAGTATGCACTGAATTCAAGGTTTTTTTGTTCCAGTTGTCAAATTCCAAACTAGACCCCAATTGATTGCAAGGATGACAAAATGAGAGCCCTGTTTAAAACTTCTTTGATTTTTAAAAGCAAAAGCAA
>CAUYPK010026116.1:0-30403 GCA_963574355.1 Loris lydekkerianus | reverse complement strand
GCCCCTAGGATCCCTTGTGCTGTGGCCTGACCACCAGTCCCTCTTTGGTGATGGCCCAGTTGTAGCTCTTCTGGGAGTCTAATGCTTCTTCCACCCGTTCCTCCAGGTTCTCTCGAGTGATGAAGGTTTTTGCCTCCTCCTATTGAGAAAGAAAAGGCCAACTGAGTGGGAGCCTCCTGCATGTGCTTGCCGGCCTTTTGGTGTTTCACTGACTTTCCAGCAGAATAACATCAAGTGGCCTTATCATATTCCTCCTTAGACAATCAGTCCTTGGACACTGCAGCCAGAACCCCAAGCACCATCTATGACAATCTCATGTTCTGCTGGGTGGAATCAGCCCCTAATTTTACTTGGTCCCCTCTAAATTGCTCTCAAACTTGTCCCTGTTCCTCTTACATTAAATCAAGTCTCATCTTTTCTCACTGGATTACTCCTAACTGGTCTGCATGCAGTAAGTTTTACACTTGCCAATCCTAGCTTAGGATATTTACCCCTTCAATGACTTCATCACCTGTACAGCAAAACACAACCGCTTCATGGACAGAGGGGGCCCTCCCACAGACACATTTACCATCTGGTAGGCCCTTGAACACCTTCCAGTTTCTACCCTCAGCTCCGGGGCTCTCCCTTTTCTCATCCCCTCCCTGATAACGCTAAGCCTCCGTACGTGGCCAGCACCCCACTTCGCGGCGCACAGAATTTCCACTGCGGCACCGGCCGAGCTCCGGCTCCAGCCCCACCCTCCGGAGCCGATGCCCACCTGCAGCTGCAGCACTTCTCGCTCCTTGAGCTGCACCCAGGCCTTCGCCTCTTGGGCCTGGCGGTCCTGCTCCTCGGCCCGCCGCTGCTCCTGCTCCTGCGCCTCCCGCCACAGCCTCTCTATCCTACGAGGGGCAAGAGGCCGAGGCTGAGTGGGGCCCGGGCCTCTCCCAGGCAGGCCAGGCGGCGCCGCCCCGCCTCCCGCCCCACGTACCGTAACTTGTGCAAACGCTGGTTCTCTGCCTGGTTCCAGGCCATCAGATCCCGGTGATCGGCGGCGTCCTGCAGGGCCTTGCGCTCCGCCAGGACCCCGGCTCGGGCCTCATGCACCTTCTTCCGCACCTCGGACACGAACTCCTGCCTAAGCGGAGAACGCTTCAGGTCGGCCCCCTCTGCTCCCGCTCCCGTACTACCCTGCCGGCGCGGGCGGCCACCTCCCCCTTCGTCACACACCTGAGGGCGCGCACGGTCTGGCGGTACTGCTGGTACCGCTGCATCAGCACTAAATACTCCGCAGGGTCCACCAAGGGCGGCGTCTTCACGCGCCCGACCTTAGACTTGGCTGGCGGGTCGTGGCGGGTCTTGCGGCCGCGAGCCAGCAACTGCTGCAGGACTAGGGGCCGGCACGGGGGCCGCACGCCCAGGCCGCTCAGCACGCGCAGCATGGCGGAATTCCCAGGCCACGGCCCTGCCGCCCGGACGCCGCCGAGACCCGGAAGTGGTCGCGAGGCACCATGGGACGTGTAGTCCTCGGCCGCCCTCTCCAACCACAGCCCCGCGGCTTGGCCTGTGCAGCTGCTGACTGTGCGGGACCCCGGACGTATCTGCGCTCGGCACTTGCCCCCAGGGCTCTGGCGGGGCCCGTCCGCGTTCCTTTAGCTCCGGGGCGAGTAAGGGCGTCAGCGGGGGTGATAGATACTCGGACCAAGGAGTGAACTTGAGGCAACAGCTTCAGCGACCTCGCACTTTTACTGGAGGCCGCATGTGTGGGGTGGGGTGCCGCCTCGGGTTCTAAGTCTGCAGAGGAAGAGGGGCAGTCGTGCACGTGAGATACTGATTGCCTGACCACAGAGCGTAGACTTCCCTGACCTCCTCCTCTTTGGTCCCCACCTGGCCCCCTGCAGCTGACATGCTCTCTCTTCCCTTAGGAGCTGGAGGCCCCAGCATGGGAGTCTCCAGCTCCCTGGGCCTGCAGCCTTGTCCACACTAAGACTATCCATAAAAACCAAGCTCAGTCCCGCTTAAATAAATTAGGCGGTAAGGCTTTCCCTCATAGGAACTTACCTTTCGCCTTTAGTTATAATGAGAGAAGATACAGAGAAAAAATGAGGTCTAAGAGAACAGAGGTCTTCTCAAGGAGACCCCAAGGACACACCTGCAAGATCCTCCCTGTAGTAACTCAGCTCTTAGGAATTTGTAGAAACTTAACTTACTGGGATCTGGAAACTAATGCTTGCTTCTGCTTTAGTAAAAGCCTGCAGTTCTGTAACAGCCGGAGCCCGCTTTTCCAGCTTGATTTAAAATGAGAAAAGTACCCATGGACTGGAATTTTTGACTGGAGATAAAAAGACAGCCAGGCGGGGAGCCAGGCCAATTTGGACTCTGGTCTGCCATTGCTTCAGCTGTAATTAAGACCTTCCTCTTTTAAACACTGGTGTTTGGGTGTTTTTTCTCTCCTTTGGGCTTCATCTTCCTGCAACAATAGTGCTTCCCTGGAACTCTTTAAATACAATATTGCCCCTGGAATCCGAAGCTTCAGAATTCAGAATCTGAATGATAAATTGAAGCCAATTTTGCCTGAAATTCAAACACCCAGCATGTTGTTCATGTGTTTTTGTATGTTTCCCCAGCACTTGGGCCACCCCTACACTTTATCCTTCAGTTCGTTGTTGGAAGATGTAGTGAAAACATCTCGTGTGATTTTTGCTAATTTTATGCTTTTGTGCCTGTCTTATGTTTTTTGTTTTTTTTTTTTAATGTAATAACAACTAAGTGTATTCATCATGGGTCCGAAGTGTAGTGAGGAAAATAGGAGTAAGAGGAAAGCTGTTGGAGCTACAATTGAAGTTAAGAAAGATCTTATTGCTAAGCATGAAAGTGCTGTGTGGTTGATCTCACTACTATGTTCAGGATGCCTAAGTTGACTATTTGTATGATTTTGAAAAATAAAGAAGCTATCAAAGCAGCTGATGTGGTGAAGGGGGTTAAGACCTGACCTCTAGGAAATTGGAAATTAAAGGAGAGGGAAAAACTCCTCTTAGTTTGGATTAATGAAAAACAGCTGGCTGGTAATGTGATTTCTCAGATGATAATTTGTGAGAAAGCCAAGATCCTCCACAATGATTTCGTGGAAGGTATGCCTCATATCTGTGCTCAAAAGGAAGAGTTTAAAGCCAGCAGGGGGTAGTTTGAGAGCTTTTAAAAGGACTGGGATCCATAGTATTAAGCATGGAAAGGCTGCCAGTTCTAATTTGGGATAGCAGAAAAATTTGTAAAGGAGATGTCAACGAGTTAGTGGATTATCACAGGACTGAGCTGACAACGGAAGAGCTTCAGCACCTTAACCAGCAGCAGCAGAAATAAGTCTGGGCCCTGCTGCCTATCACATCCCTCACATCTTCCCACTGGCTTGACTGTCAAGATGCCTGGGGGACCCCCATGGCCACCATTGTCTTCTTTTTGGAGCTTTCTATACAATTATCTCCTTCTGTCTTCCTAGTGACTTTGATCTTTAAACTAAGTCTTTTAACACATTGTCGAGAATTCTCCTGGGCACTAGGCTAGCAAATGGCACCCTGCTGTGTGTAGGGGCACAGAGACAGTTGGGGGTGCTATGGCAGGGGGCATGCCCCTGGTTCTCATTCTCACCTCATAGTCCCCCGCCCTCAGCCAGACTGGCTGGTCTCGAATGTCAGGGGCCTCTCACCCCATGTACCAGCAGTATCTGTACCAGGTGCTGGGGGAGCCAGGGTAGCTTGGGAGGCTACAGTGAGGCTGGGCTAGGCTGCCTACTGCGGTGTTTGGAACCCTTCTTCAGAGGGAAGCTAAGGCTGGAGCCTGCCCTCCTTACCCTCACCTCCAGCTCAGGGTAAGAGGAAAAAACCACCAGCATCATCTTCCTCCCCCTCAAGTTGGAGAGGGAGCCTAAGGGCATCTAGGGTCTTGGGTGAGCCGGAGGCTTGTTTTTTTCCCCAAGTATTAGCTGTGAGACCCATGCTGAGTCTTCCAGGGTCCAGGATGGGAAGCAGTAGCAACAGACCTAGCCTGGACATAGCCATGACCTGGCTGCTCTCCTGGACAGTGGACAGAACTCAGGAATCTGACACTCCCATTGTTACCAGCCACTGCTAACCTGAATGGCCATTTCATGCAGGACTAATCAGGCTCTAACAAGGCCGGATAATGACAACATCTGGAGATTGTTTATTCATTTCCAAGGCCTATTGTCATAGATAAATTGGGAAACTGTACTCTATGGTACTGGTCAAGGACCCAGGGCACTCTGTGCACCCAATAAAGTGTGACTAACTATAAATTTCATTTTAAAATGCCTTGAAGTTACAACCACTTTAATATAGGAAGATTTTGTGTAACCTTATAGCCTATGAGGGGAAATCTGTTTAATGTATACTATAATGAATAGTAACATTGCTAATGCTTATTGTGTGAATATAAAAGTAATAGTGGGAAAACAGCAGAGCAGTTCTTTGGGGAGATATCCCTGCTGCTCTCTGGAATTGCTGGCTTTTCTAATAAAAGTGAAACTGATGATCTTTCATCAGCTTCTCCATAGATTGGCTTGTGTGGCAGGTGGACAGACTCCTTAGTCCGGCAATACCACATATCCCCTTCCTCTTTCTCCAGGCCCACCTTGAACACCTGGTACCTCACAGGCAGCTTTAGTGTCTCCCAATGCTCTTCCGTCTTTGCCACTGCCCCTCATCCCAGGTGCCCAGAGGCTGGGGAATACCGGACCAGCCCAAGGGACAGTGCTCCAGGGGACCAGCCTTCTTTCTCCCAGAGCCCTGGTGCAGAAAGGCTACCTCACCCTGCTAGCCAAGGGTCCTCCTGTTGGCCAGGGTCATCCTCCTTCCTTTAGGGAGTTTCAGAAGCAAAAAGTTGGAGAGAGGAATAGAGACAGGGGTGGTGGGTGGATGGATGGGTGGTTGGAGTAGTTGTGCACGAGACAGGCCATCATGTGGGACACCAGGTGCTAGAAACCAGAGTGGTCTTCCCTCTCTCCTATGGTGGTGGTGAGGAGAGCAGATGCTTCTAGCTCTTGTCTTTTTCGTGCCAGCAGCAGTAAGCACAGGAAGAAACAGTGGAGGTGAGAGGTGGGAAAGGGGGCTTTTCTTGGCTTGGTTCAGAGGAGGAGGGGCAATGCATATGCACCTAGGACAGAGCTCAATTCCAGAGCCCCAGCCCTTAGGGAGGACAGCCTCCCCACTCACTGAAGGAAGATCTGTGGAGGAGGCGGCTCTTTCTGGTGGCTACAGGACCGTAGCCAGACAGCACCCCCCACCGCTGGCCCAGATTCCAGTGACATCTGGAGACAGGGGAAGGAAAGCAGCTCACTCACTACTCAACCCCTTCCACAGGATCCATTCCTTCATTACACACTAGGCAGCTACTGTTTAATGTATACTACTGTCCCTGAGGTCACCAATTGTCCCTCTCACAAGTCTTTCTGGGGGCTCCAGTCACAAGATTCCTGCTCCAGGCTGGTCTGTGTCCTGGACTCATCTTCCCACTTCTGAGGCCAACACTCTGAGTTACACCATACCCCCCCCACACCCCCACTTCAGAAAAGGAAATTATGGCCTATAGAGGCAATGCCTGAGAATTTCCTAACTTATAGCTCAGGGGAAAAAGGGAACCTAAGAGTGAGGAGTCCAGCAGCTATTCAGAGGTGTGACCACCTCCCCGTGGGCTTCTGTTTGCTCACATGTAAAATGGGTCTGGTGAAACGATTGCATCCACACACCCAGGAACCAAGGGGCCATGGGTCCAGATGGAGGTAGATTTAGGTGGGAAAGTACATACACAGGAGTGGGTCTCCCCTCCAAGCAGCAGACCCAGGAGAGGGGCCCAGCTGAGGGGGCAGGGCACCTCTAGGGCTATCACCAGGGGTCAGAATAATTGTGTCCCTCAATTCTAACCTCTCCAATCTTGTGCTGAGCCCAGGACCATTCGTGGATTTGGACACAGCTAGCCTGGGTTGCTTGAAATGTTCTCTTGTGCCCGGTCTGTGTCAACTTTCACTACCAGCCATCAGCCTCCACAGATCAAGGGCCTGTTTAATTTCTTTTGGGCTGAATAGCAAATAAGAGGACCTAGGTCATTTGTAAAGGTGTGTCAAATCCTGTGGTGAGGATGGGGGGCAAGTACTGGGACTTTAGCTGCCAACGCAGAATGGGTGTACTATCAGATTCCAAATTTATTTTTGGAAATTAGCAAGAACCAGAAATAAATGGGTAAATTTATGTTCACTTACATTGTTTTGGGAAATACATAGACTTCGTTACCTGGGTGATTTTTAAGAAAACAGCTTTGTGGTTTAGTGAAGATGACTCCGAGTTCAATAAACCAGCTTAGTACTGGTTTGGGTTTACAGATGTTTTATTTGGAGTCCTTGGTGTTTAATTTAAACGGGATTGGGGGTGCTTTTTTCTCCCGCATTTTATTTTTCCTGAAAAATCCAAACCAGGACCCAGCGTGGTGGCTCACACCTGTAATCTTAGCACTCTGGGAGGCCAAGGCCTGTGGATTGCCTAAGCTCACAAGTTAGAGAGCGGCCTGAGCCACAGCGCTACCTGTCTCTAAAAATAGCCCAGTGTTGTGGTAGGCACCTATAGTCCCAGCTACTGGAAAGCTGAGGCAAGAGGATAGTTTGAGCCCAAGAGTTGAGGTTCCTGTGGTGCCATGGCACTCTACTGAGGGCGACAAAGTGAGACTCTGCCTCCAAAAATAAATAAGTAAAATAAAATAAAAAGAAAAATCCAAAGTTCTGGTCCCCTTCTGACAACATACTTGCCTTTTCAGAAATGTTTTATGTCCTTTCCAGACTATCAGCTCTGGAATTCATCCTCATATCCCTGCCACCAGAATACAGAAAGCCCTTGTTCACCACTGGGCACCACTTGATGTTGGATCCCGAGGACACAAAGTCATTCCTGTTGGGAGTTGCTTGTGGCTGGTTGGGAAGTCAGAGGTTTAGAGCTAAATGGGTACTCAAGTGCTGTAGAAGCACTGAGAGGTGCAAACTCAGCAGGTGGCCTGGGGTAGAGGATAAAGAGTTAGTTGTGGAAACACGATGATAGCAGCTGGTGCGCCAGTAAGGAACAAAATGGAGAAGGGACAACAGGAGTGGGGAAATAGGTGCCCCCGGGTCACTCCCATGGAGGCACTCAGCAGGATATGTGACCCAGGGCTGAGGCCTAAGGGGACTTGGGGTTGGAGAGTGCTGAGGGGCAACAGACAGGCCCTGAGTCCCACCCTCTGAGGAAGGAGATGGTAGAGGAACAGAATGAGAGCAGAGTCCCTAATGCCAGAGGCAGGAGCTGGGAGCCCTGGGGTTTAGCCCAAGGCCACTCTGACTAGCAAAAATGAAAAAAAAAAAAAGACCACGTGGGAATAAAGTGAGGAAGAGAGAAGAGCGAGAGACTATTTATTTTTATTTATTTATTTATTTATTTATTTATTTATTTATTTATTGTCGAGATAAGAGTTTCATTTTATTGCCCACCGTAGAATGCTATGGCGTCACACAGCTCACAGCAATCTCCAACTCCTGGGCTCAGGCGATTCTTTTGCCTTGGCTTCCCGAGTAGCTGAGACTACAGGTGCCCGTCACAACACCGGATATTGTTTTGTTGCAGTTTGGCCGGGGCTGGGTTTGAACCCGCCACCCTGGGTATATGGGGCCAGCGCCCTACCCACTGAGCCACAGGCGCGGCTTGACTTTTAATTAATTAATTAATTTATTTATTTATGTTTTTTGAGACAGAGCCTCAAGCTGTCTCCCTGCGTAGAGTGCCGTGGCATCACGGTTCACAGCAACCTCAAACTCCTGGGCTCAAGAGATTCTCTTGCCTCCGCCTCCCAAGTAGCTGGGACTACAGGCACCCGCCACAATGCCCAGCTGTTTTTTGGTTACAGCCGTCATTGTTGTTTGGCAGGCCTGGGCTGGATTTGAACCCACCAGCTCAGCTGTATGTGGCTGGTGCCTTAGCTGCTTGAGCCACAAAGCGCTGAGCCATGGAGAGACTTTTTAAAGAAGTCTATCATAAAGGGGGATAACTTGGCCAGGGAGAAATACATTTATTTTTAATTAAATAGACTTGAGTATCTGAAGAGGGCAATGAAGGAAACTGAGACACAGGAAGGATCCAACTGTATGAAGTGAGGACCTGAGTGTGGCAGGACTCAGAGATTTGCATGTGGTGGGCACAGGGCTCTCACTCTTCCCCTTGGGAGAAATACTTGCCCCTACTCCAACTCCCACCCTTTCATAGCTGGCTGGCGGTGCGTGGATACCGGTGAGCAGTCAGCCCTGCCCCGCCAAACCCTCTTGCACTGTGTGCCCCAGTAAGCTTTCCTTTTGGCCTACACTAGCTCTGGTTGGGTTTATGTCTCTGGCAACTACATGAACCCTGAGTTGAAAGGGTGGGTGGCAGGGCTCTCAGCTCCTGCCTATGGTGTTAGGGACTCTGTTGAACCCTGAGTAGAAAGTAAGAAAGGAGTGATGAGGGAGGGATAAAGGGATGAGGGATACACATATAAACTGAGGAAAGAAGGGGAGCAAAGAGCTGAGATAATTCCTGCTTGAAGACATTGGTTTAGCAAAAAAGTGGTATTTTAAAATATTGGTCCAGCCACTGACCAAATCAGCATGGACTTTAGCAGGAAACTGGCCAGGTTACACTGGTGCACCTGCTCAAGGCAAGCCCTGTAGAAGGGAGGTGAGGCAGCCTGCTGGGAGGCAGCACAGGAGCCTGCAGGCAGCCTTAACTTGCAAGTTCACTGAACGGGTTGCTGACCCAGCACCTGCCTGCATCTGCCTGAACCTAGTCACATGAAGCCACTGCATGGCAGCTTGTGAGAAGTCAGAATCTCCTCTCCAAACTTGGCATCCTTCACTAGAAATTCATCAGGTTCTGTCTTTGTTGAATTTATTCATGATTCTTCCAAAACTACTGAGTTTTCAGTTTCCTGTCTCTTGGAGTTTCTTAGTTCTCAGAGAAGGAACAAATGCATTTCTTACCCTAACAAGCTTCCAGAGGTGGTCTGTTGTAGCCCTGCCTCCCACAGGCCTCCTGAGTCCATTCTGCACATCTCTCCTTCACACAAACATCCGGGAGATGTGGTGCATAACCGGGATTCCCTCCTGGAGCTACTGCATGTCAGCTGCTTTGCCTGGACCCTGAGGATCTCTGTTATATGGCCTTACTTGGCCTTTTCTGCTTTTTACTCATCTAAATTTCTAGCAGCTTGTGGGTCTAGTTCGAGTCTCACTCCTCCAAGCAGTACAGGAGTGCTTACCTCTGACTGTTCCTCCACGGCAGGCTGGGGGACCACCTCGCTCTGGAGTTCAGGGCCTGTGCTCGCTCTTCAAGAAAGGCACAAGGGGCCACAGGCTTCTTCAGCCCTGCCTGACAGCCGTGGCAATTGTTCTCCCCCATGACGACCTACGCATGAGGCTTGGAGGCAGTGGAGAGATCCACCCTCCCAGCAGTACTCCCAACTAAAGACATCCCTGCACCTTTAGCTCTAGCTAAGTCACGGAGTCAGTGGGGTATGGGTACAAATGAAAAGTGCAGAGTTAGCTTTATGTCCTTAAAAATGAAGTTGTTTGCTCCCCACACTCTTCCCCCACTCCAGTTTAAAATCTGGGATGGCAGTGACCCAGCTTCAACCATGAGGATGAGAGTAATATCTTGAGACTACTGGGCCCAGAAGACGGAAGGGTCCTGGATGTCTGGGCAGGGCAGACTGTTACATGAGAATGAACATCCACCTTCTTTAACACACAAAGGTTTGACACTTTTGTCTAATGTGTTAGGATCAAAACCAAGTTGGGATCCCACCATCCTGGTTTCTAGATCTGAGACATCTCCACATAAAGAGTCCTAGAAATGAGGACAAATGAAAGTAAATGGAAGCAATTTAACACAATAAATATGGATATAAAAAATTATACTGGACAGAGTGACACAATCCAGACAGCTGTGTAGCAAAGCAAAAGGGATTGGAGAGGTCACATTTGGCTTCATCCTTGGTCACCTCCTTTACCTGCCGTGCCCCTGCACTCAGGGAGACTCAGTGAGGACTCAGGAGTGAGGCTAGCTGTGACCACTGCACCAAAGATGTACTGGGAATGGGGAGGGTCCCAGTGATGACCTAAGAACTGGCAGAGAGGAGGAGCCTGGGGACCGTGGCCTCTCAAAAACACCTGAGGTATTGAATAGCAAGGGCAGGGCCAGGAGTAGCCAGAAGCCCTAGCACTGCATAGCTGCCCCAGCCCAGACAAAGGGAAAGACATTTCCTCTGGGAGTCAAAGCTTTTATTACCTGATAGTCCCTAGTGTGGTGCCAGAGATACCACTCTGGTCCTGTCACTCCCCATGATGGTGGTGGTGGGGAAGGGGTGGGGTGGAGGGAGTGATATTTATAGTGCATGGTGGTACAGGGACAAACACATTCCTCAAGAGCTCTGAGAACTTTGTGCTTTTTCCTTAGTTGGTGCTGAACTAAATTGCAATCGATTTTGTGTGTATCTTCTTTAGGAAAAGATGTATTAACCAAAGAACAATCCAGCCCAATTTCTAGGCTAATTTCACGATATCAATCCAAACATCACACTATTTAATTCCCCAATAAAACATTGGAAAAAGGACTATCAGTGCTAACACATTTACATATAAAATCTCCACCTAATAGTAATAGAAGCCTATGTACCAATCTCTAAAACAGTTATAAGATATATACACAATTTTGGATATATTAACAAAACAGAATATTACAAAATATTAAAGGCAATCCTCCTGGTCCATGGGCCCTGTCACCTTTCATTTGAAGTTGGCATAATCTGAGAATGCATCAATATATTCCTGAACCACCTTGTAGCAGAACTCATACTGCTCCTGGAGAGAGAAAGGTGGGGGGAAGCCAGGGTTATGGAAAAGAATGCTGTACCTGTAGTTTCTAACAGACCCGTGTTTTGCTTTTTGAAAATGGAAAATCCAGAGGAAATAAATGTTTCTGGACTTCCATCTGAGCCCTGATCTGTCTGCCAGAGTTCTGACAGTGTTCCCCTTCTGGGCTGAGTGCAGAGGACCTCCCATAAACAGAGACGACCAGAGCTGACAAGGAGAATCTTAGTCCTGTAGAGGTAAGATGTGAATGTGCAGGGCTGGGAGATTGTGAGGCCTTATACTCACCATGGCTGCCAGGCTCTCAAAGCCTCACATTCTCCCAAACCTAACATCTACTTTTCTTTCCCTCTCCAACTTTCTAGAGCCATGAGATTCAGGAAAACCTCTGTAGATGTCCAGCTTATTAAAAGTCAGATCTGTTAATAGGGAGCCCCCCATAACAAAGGCAGATACTCCAGAGTCTTCCCTACCCAGGACCCACAGAGAACTGTAGATGAACCCTTGAGGGTACCCAGACACCCCCTTCCAACCTGTCACATCCTCTGGGGACAGGTGCTGCATTTCTACTGCTATCGTGCCTCCTAAGGTGGCACCTTGGAGAAGGGGGAGGGTCTGTGGTTACATGCTCTTTTGGCTATTGTGTGGGCCCCTTTGAAGAACCTTCTCTCTGGGCTGGCCCTGACAGAGAAAGGCTGCAGATAGTGTAGATGTGGACAAATACATGGGCAGCATACCAGTGTCTGGACCATGTGTGGCCTCTGCAGCCTCAGGCTTTTAACAGTCTGGAAGACATCCAAAATTCCCTCTGCTTTCACACGCTCCAGGACGGTGCTTAGGGCACAGAAGGTCCCTGTCCTTCCTGCCCCAGCGCTGCAACAGAGCAGATACAGTTACCACAGCTGTGACAGCTCTCTGCCAAGGGAGTGAGAGGCAGTGGCAAGGAGCAAAGACTGGGGATGGTGCTCCTGAGAGGGTCTGAAATCCAATGGGGCTCTCAGGGAGGCATGCATCCTGGGCAGCCCCATCTACCTGGGGAAGGACTCACCCAGGAGACCACAGGGACAGCCTTCCCTCACTCCTCACCAGCACTGAGCCTTTGCTGTTTACCTCTGCTTGCTGAGGCCAGAACTGGTTTTAGTCCTGTCTTTTCCGTCCTTTGACAAATCCTGCCCCTCTGCACTGGTGTCTACTAATTTTTCTCCATACCTCCCATTTATTTCCCAAATCTACAGAATCCAGACACTAACCCTGTGTTCAACACCATTAGCTGATAGAGGCAAGAACTCTGGGCTTCTAGGCAGGATGCTCAGGGAAGGCTTAGGGGAAGGCTATTCTGTCTGGGAAAGGAACACCTCAGGCCCACAGCAGGAATATGCCTAGGGTACTGAAGGCATGCAGCTAGATCTAATGACAGAAGGAAAAAGAATGGGAGGGGGCAAGGTTAGGGCCCCTGGGAGGTCAGCCCCTGCTGTACCCCTGTAGTTGCTGGGTAGGGAACCCTTAGATCATGTTGAGCCTTGTAAGCCATTGTTAGGATTCTTTTTTTTTTGAGATAGAGCCTCAAGCTGTCGCCCTGGGTAGAGTGCTTTGGCATCACAGCTCACAGCAACCTCCAACTCCTGGGCTCAAGTGATTCTCCTGCCTCTGCCTCCCAAGTAGCTGGGACTTACAGGCGCCCACCACAATGCCCGGCTATTTTTTGGTTGCAGTCATCATTGTTGTTTGGTGGGCCCGGGCTGGATTCGAACCCGCCAGCTCAGGTGTATGTGGCTGGTGCCTTAGCTGCTTGAGCCACAGGTGCCAAGCCTGTAAGGGTTCTAAGTAAAGGAGTGTATTTCTTTTAAAATGTGATCCCAAACAACATGTCTCAAACAAAATTTACCTTTTCCTCCAAACAAGCCTCCTTGCCAATCTTTCTTCTGTTGCACACCAATCATTATCATCAACCCAGGCTCAAACCTGGGAGGCTTCCTGATTCCTCTTCTCTTTCATCCTATGTTCTTAGTCTTGTTCATTTTTCCTCAAACTGTTTTTAAAATAATTGCCCTTTCCTCTTTTCCTGCTCCTTAAGGAGGCCACATGGCCACCCCATACAGCCCAGCTGGTATCTCTACTATCATCTCCTTTGCTGCTCTCTTGTACCCCATGCCCACCCCAAATACTCCCTGGCCCAGTATCTGAACGTTATTAGTACCCAACATTTCACGTGCCAAGTTCAAACTCCCAAGGTCCTGTCCTAGCATCTGGCCCAGCTTTGGTCATCAAGCTTGACTGCCATGTGCTCACCAATATCCTGCTCATGTCTGGCTTCCCCCTTGGTCTAACACATACTCCCTGTAGCCCCTGTCTGCCCATCCTTGCTGCCCCTACCCCCCTTGCTAGGCTGGAGCGAGCCATACCTGCAGTGCACAGTGATGGGGTGGTTCCCTGACTGCTGCTGCTGCTTCTGCACGGCCGCAATGATGCTGATCATGCCTTTTCCGTCACTGGGGATGCCCACTTCAGGCCAACCATGGAAATGGAATTGCCGGATCTGCCGGCTCTTGTTCTCCTTTGGAGGAAAGGGGATCAGGGAGGCAGGGGCAGTCCTGTTCTCCCTGTGGGAGAGGTACACCCACCACCCACCTTACCCTGGTGTTGGTAACCAGGAGGTCTCGGACGGTGTAGCTCTCACATTCCTCCTCTTTCTTCAGCTCTACAGTGATGTCTCCATAGGACACCAGTCCATCAGATGGCCAGTACTGAGCACACTTCTCCTGGAGGACAAATGGGAGAGGTGAGGGGCTCAGACACCATGTATAGTAGAGGCAGCACTGCTCCAGAAGCAGCTGGCCCCCCTCTCTGTGCAGCCACCTCTTACTCTTACTCCATCCCCAAGGTACTAAAAACTCAGGAATAATACATTCCAATTAACTTCCAATCCTTACCAGAGAACATCTGCACACTGACAAGAGTCTGTAAAGAACTCTGACTATGGATCACAAGGCATCCAACTCAGTAACCGGAGATGAAGAGGAGGAGGAAGGAGTTTTTTTAAATTGTTTAAAATTTAATTCAAATTAATATGAGGGTACAATATTTAGGTTACATTTGTTCTCACTTCCAGGGTAAAATTCCATTTGAAGAAGAGCCCCTCACCCAGGAGGTGTGTTATACAACCTCACAAAGTGTACGTTAGGTGAGATACCGCTTCATGCCCTTCCTCCTTCTGCCATACACTTCCCCTCCCCTCCCAAACTGGACTACAATAGTGTTCTATTGTTGTTATAAACATGTAATTATTTTTATATTTTTTTTTTTTTTTTTTTTTTTTTTTTTTGCAGTTTTTGGCTGGGGCTGGGATTGAACTCACCACCCCTGGTATATGGGGCTGGTGCCCTACTCCTTTGAGCCACAGGCGCCACCCCTTGATTTTTTTTTTTTTTTTTTTGTGTGTGTAGAGACAGAGTCTCACTCTGTCACCCTCAGTAGAGTGCTGTGGCATCACAGCTCATAGCAACCTCCAGCTCTTGGGCTTAGGCGATTCTCCTGCCTCAACCTCTCCAACAGCTGGGACCACAGGCACCCGCCACAACACCCAGCTATTTTTTGTTGCAGTTTGGGTGGTGTTGGGTTTGAACCCACCACCCTTGGTATAAGGGGCTGGTGCTGTACTCCTTTGAGTCACAGGTGCCACCCTTTAATTTTTTTTTTTTTTTAATTAAGACAGAGTCTCCTTATGTTGCCCTCAGTAGAGTGCTACAGCATCACAGCTCACAGCAACCTCAAACTCTTGGGCTCAAGTAATTCTTTTTTTTTTGAGACAGAGTCTATGTCACCCTTGATAGAGTGCAGTGGCATCACAGCTCATAGCAACCTCAAACTCTTGGGCTCAAGTAATTCTTTTTTTTTTTTTGAGACAGTCTCACTATGTCACCCTCGATAGAGTGCGGGGCATCACAGCTCACAGCAACCTCAAACTCTTAAATTAAGACTTAAGTGATTCTCTTGCCTGAGCCTCTCAAGTAGCTGGGACTACAGGTGCCTGCCACAACGCCCGGCTATTTTTTGGTTGCAGTTGTCATTGTTGTTTAGCAGGCCTGGGCTGGGCTCAAACTCACCAGCCTCAGTGCATGTGGCCAGCGCCCTACTAACTGAGCTATGGGCGTGGAGCCTCAAGTGATTCTCTTGCCTCAGCCTCCCTAGTAGCTGGGACTACATGCACCCACCAAAAGGCCTGGCTATTATTTTTTTAGCAGGCCCGGGCCGGGTGCATGTGGCTGGTGCCCTAACCACTGAGCTGCAGACGCCCAGCCTATATATTGATTTCATATTAGTATGGATTACATTGGATATTTGAAGGGAAAGTGTTTTTTCCAACCCCCTCCCTTCCCGGGATGTTTCCACACTTTACAACAGCTCCTATTTGTCAGATTGCTTATCTAGAAAAACCTAACCTGCTCACATTCCCACCCAGCCATGGTGCTTCATCACAGCCCAGTCCACAGTGCCCTTTGGTCCCTTTCCCTTCATCTTTGACCTGTAATGGTACCTGACGGTTGCTAGCATTTGTCTTCTGTCCTTTCTAGTAAGTAGGAGATAGTTTACTGTCTGTCCTTCCTTGCACCTGGCCCGATTCCCTCTATAGCTCCCGTGGGGAAGAGTTGTATCCTTTTTCATCTTTGTATTCCCAGCACCTTGCACAATGCCTGGTATATAGTAGGCTCTTGATCAGTATCTGGTAAATGAATTCATTCAATGTTTGCAGAATAAACTAAGGCATAAATATGTAAATAAAATAAAATTGTGATACTGTCTATTTCTTCAAATCTCAGACTCTTTGCTGTTGGCAATTTAAGCATTCTCAACTGTACACGCATTATGTTTATTAAAAGAGATTGGGGGCTCGGCGCCTGTAGCTCAGCACCTAGGGTGCCGGCAACATACAACAGAGCTGGCAGTTTGAACCTGGCCCAGGCCTGCCAAACAATGATAACTTCAACGACAACAAAAAAAGTAGCTGGCCATTGTGGTGAGCGCCTGTGGTCCCAGAGCTACTTGGGAGGCTGAGGCAAAAGAATCGCTTAAGCCCAAGAGTTTGAGGTTGCTGTGAGCTACGATGTCATAGCACTCTACCAAGAGTGACTAAGATGCTGTTTAAAAAAAAAAACAAAAACGGAGGGAGACTGGGTACTGCAGTTCACGCCTATAATATTAACATCTAACGCAGATGGATTACCCTGAGCTCACAGGTTCGAAACCAACCTGAGCAAAAGCGAGACCCCCATCTTTTAAAAAATAGCTGGGCAGGAGGGCACCTGTGGCTCAGTGAGTAGGGCGCTGGCCTCATATACCGAGGGTAGGGGGATTGAGCCCGGCTCCGGCCAAACTGCAACAAAAACAGCCAGGCATTGTGGTGGGCGCTTATAGTCCCAGCTACTTGGGAGGTTGAGGCAAGAGGATCTCTTGAGCCCAAGAATTGGAGGTTGCTGTTAGCTATGATGCCACAGCATTCTACTAAGGGTGACAAAGTGAGACTCTGCCTCAAAAAAAGGGGGGTGGGGGTGGGATTTGGAAAACATTAAGGAAAGTAGAAAAAAATTAATAGTCTCACAGTCTAAATAAAATCACTATGAAAAGTCCATTGTAGGCCAGGTATGATGGTTTATGCCTGTAATCCCAGACTTTGGGAGGCTGAGGCAGAAGGACTGCTTGAGGCCAGCAGTTTGAGATCAGCCTGAGAAACACAGCAAGACACTGTCTTTGCAAAAAAATTAGAAAACTGGCTGGGTACAGTGGAGTGTGCCTGTAAGTCTCAGCTAGTAGGGAGAGTGAGGCAAGAGGATCAATTAAGCTTAGGAGTTTAAGGCTACAGTGAACTATGATTGTACCACTGCACTGAAGCCTGGGTGACAAAGTGAGATTCTGTCTCAAAAAATGAACAAACAAACAAACAAACAAAAAAACAAACCCCAAGCTTGGGAACTGGGGTTTAATCTCAGATTTATCTTTAGACTATGAAGTATACATAGTGACATCCTAAAGAAGCTGAAACAGAGAAGGTTTTCTGCCTTTCTCCTGATGTCTTTGTTTACCTTCCCCACACAGCACTAAGTCTAGTATATGGTTTGATGCTAACAATGGTGATGAGGATGTACAGCTTTGTGGGCAAGGGACCGATGCTATCACATTTAACAGATGCTTTGGAGAAGTAGAATGCAGCCTTGGGCTGGGCTGATCCAGTGTGGAGCTGCTGGCACTACCCCTCTAGTTAAAATAGAGTGGAAGGAGAAAATGGGAAGAAGAGAATTTTAAGTTTGAATTCCTTTGAGATATTAATTTATATAGGTACGGAATTTATATTTTGGAATCAGATTTACTCTCTGGGAATTTAATATTGCATGAAGGTGAGGAGTGGTAGAGTTGCTCTGTGTAAATATAGGCACCCTTCAATGTACTACTTAGGCTTATTGAGTTACTATCTCTGGGAGCTACACTTGACAACATGAATGGGAAATGGAAGAGAAGGTGCAATTTTGTTTTGGAGGCCAAGTGAGACCTCATAAAGGATATTGTTACACTGGGCATGGTGGTGTGTGCCTTGCCAGTAGTCCTGGCTACCGGGGCAGCTGAGGCAGGAGTACTGCTGTTTAAGCCAGGCGTACTGCTACTTGAGCCAAGAATTTGAGGATGTGGTCAGCTATGAATCACACTTGTGAATAGCTACTGTATTCCAGCCTGGGCAATATAGCAAGATTCCATCTCTTATAAAAAGAAAGAAAAAAGCCTCTAATATCCTTTCTTGATCCATTAAGAAGCTTTTTATTTATTTTTTATTTTTGCAGTTTTTGGCCGGGGCTGGGTTTGGACCCGCCACCTCCGGTATGTGGGGCCGGTGCCCTACCCCTTTGAGCCACAGGCGCCGTCCACCATTAAGAAGCTTTTGAGTACAAGACTTTTTGTGTGTTTCACTGGCTTTAGGAAGACAGAGGCATAAAGCTCAGCAGTAGGTAGAGGGTAATGGACCTTCCCCAGCTGATGGTAGTCTTGGTGAACAGTTAGGAGAATGTGTGCATGCACAACCCTTCTCTTTACTGCTAACAATATACAGTGTTTGTGCAGCTCTGCACTTTATTCTAAGCCTTCTTCAAGGATGGAAGAGCCTGGGTCTGATCAGGTAGAATTGGAGGGGTTCACTGGGCCATGTTTTATCTTGGGGCAATGGACCGAGAGATTATTCTTATGCTCACCATTCCAGCTCCTCTGCCTGGTCTTGAGTCCTTCTCATCACAGATCTGTGGGTGTGGGTTAGGGTGGTGGGGGGAGGACCACATATATGGCTCAGGTCTAACCTGCATGGTCCATCACGGTTGGTGAGAAAGGGCTAGCAGATGTGCATCATGTTCCTGATAATAATGCTCATCTCCCAACTGGCCTTTGTTACCTGGGTGATGCTTCCTTGAGAGCAAAACTGAGGACCTCAACAAAACCTATTGTTGTTAACGATTAAGGCCTACAAGTATGTCTGTTGATTAGGTACAAGATACAAGTCCGGAAGAATAGCTGATGAATTAAATGATGGATTGAAATTGAAAAAAGTCTTGATAATGAAACATCAGAGTGGGTAAATATGTAAAGCCTATACTAAAGTTAAATAAATTGTACAAGAACAGAATGGGGAACTAATTAGCACAACTAATGTAAAACACATTTTGTGTTTTTAATTTTTAACTAAATACAAATTGAGTGAGTCGTGAGTAGGTGCCATGCTTAATTTGCACCCCTACCCCCTCATTCTTTTGAGGCAGCACCTCACCACTGGAGTATAGGCCACCAGCACTCTTCCTCTCTGCTCCTGGCTTGCTTATTTCTATTATGTCCTTCTACTGCTACCAGAGGGAGTTTTAAAAACATACAAATTAGATACTGTCAAGAGCTCTTTAACTGATTTATGAAGTCCAGACTCTTCAGTATGGTTTGGAAGGAAGTCTGTCACTTGGCCTTGCTTGCTTCTCTAGGCTCATTCCCTTGATTATCTGATCCCTGTTAAGTGATGCTCCAGAACCAATGAACCACCCATTTACTGCAATGTGCAACCTTAACAGAAAGGGTTATTAAAAAAATAAGGACTGAGCTGGGTGTGGTGGCTCACACCTATAATCTTAGCACTTTGGGAGGCCCGAGGTGGGAGGATTGTTAGAGGTCAGTAGCTGAAGACCAGCATGGATGGGTAAAACAGTAAGGCCCTATCTCTATAAAATATTAAAAAAATTAGCTAAGCATTATGGCATGTGCCTATAGTACCAGCTACTTGGGAGGCTAAGGCAGGAGGATCATTTGAGGACTTAGAGGCTACATTGCCCTCCACTCTGGGTGACATGGTACATTATTATCTCTAAAAAAATTTAAAAATAAAAAATATATATATATTTTTGTTGTTGTTGCCCTCTGTAGAATGCTGTGATATCCCAGCTCACAGCAACCGCCAGCTCTTGGGCTTATGCGATTCTCTTGCCTCAGTCTCCCTAATAGCTGGGACTACAGGCACCCGCCACAACGCTGAGCTATTGTTTTGTTGCAATTTGGCTGGGGCCAGGTTTGAACCCGCCACCCTTGATATATGGGGCGGGTGCCCTACTCACTCAGCCACAGGTGCTGCCCCAAATAAAAATAATTTAAAAAAGAAATAAGCACCATCAGAATGTTAAAACACAGACTGGGCTACCCAGTAATATGAAAGGTGAGGAAGATAATGTTGAGATTGGATGTGCTTGGTACAGGCTGCAAGGTTCTGACTCAGGAACAGTGTTAAGAGGTTTCCTATACTGAGCCAGGCATTGTGTGGGGGCCTGTAATCCCAGCTACTTGGGCGGTTGAGACAAGAAGATTGCTTGAGCCCAAGAGTTTGAGGTTGCTGTAAGGTATGATGCCATGGCACTCAACCCCAAAGCAACTGAGTGAGACTCTGTCTCAAAAAATAAAAAAGAGGGTTTCCTATACTGGGAGGGAGCTGACCCAGGGGCCTTCTTAGGTCCCTTGTTAGAGTTCCCAGAAAATGAAACTCTTCAATTGACTGTGGGTTTTCTTAAAAGATCTCTTTGTTACTGAAATGTTAAATTCTAATTTTTTTTAAAATTTCTCAAATTCTGTTGCTTTCTTTTGTGTTGTAAGCAAACCTTTCTTTTGTGTCCCTCTTCAGGGACACTCACATGGACTACATCTCAGAGCCTTGGCCTGGCTCTGTATCCCTCATCTCTTTGGTATTGCCCTCTTGGGGAGGAGGAGAGGAGTGGGTATGCACGAAGGTAAGGCTGGAGAAGACTGTATTCAGGAGAAAAGTAAAAGGGTATGAACTGTCTGGGAATGAAAAGCTCAGACCATATTGCTTTTCTAGTCCTGAGAGAAGCTAATGACTGCTCAGACACCAATTGGTTGGGCAATACTGCCTGGAAATGGCTCTTTGGACAGTCCAAAGGAAAGGTCCAAACGTACCTTCTAGCTTCCTCCACCTCTCTATTTACATACCCTTTTCATTCTATCTCTGTCTTCCACTGCCCAGGACCTTTTTGAGCTTACCTGGCCTCTCTCCTCTAGTTCTGTCAGCATCACGATAGAGCAGGATTTCCACTCCCAGATCATTCGCCAGAAGTCCTCAATTGTGTGGAGAAGAGGGCCCTGGCTGGCGATGTAGGAATCCTTTTGGCGATAGCCCTACACAAGCCATGTCAATTACAGGGGTGAGAAAAGTTTAATCGGAAAGGGGTTAGTGGAGAAGACAGTCCACTAGGAAAGGATAGGAAGAGCAAACCCATCCCAGGCAGAACCTCCTCCATCTGACAAGCTGGTCCATTCCTATCAGGGCTAGGCAGGGAATAGGAATAGGTTCTAGAGCAGGGAATGGGAGTGGGGTCTAGAGCTAGAATTAAGAGAGCAGGAATGTGCTCAGTGCCCGTAGCTCAGTGGCTAGGGTGCGAGCCACGTACAACAAGGGCTGGCAGGTTCAAACCCAGCCTGGGCCTGCCAAAACAATGACAACTACAACAACAACAACAACAACAACAAATAGCCAGGTGTTGTGGCGGGGGCCTGTAGTCCCAACTACTTGGGAGGCTGAGGAAACAGAATTGCTTAAGCCCAGGAGTTTGAGGTTGCTATGAGCTGTGACGCCATAGCACTCTACCGAGGGTGACATAACTCTGTCTCCAAAAAAAAAAAAAAAAAGGAGAGAGCAGGAATGGGAAAGACAAGAGCTCAGTTTTTCAGCCTCTTGACTGTGGTCTGTGCTGAGAACTTTTTCCTCCAGTTATTACACTGGGGCATGTCCTTGGTTTCCCCTCAACTTCTGCTCTTTGGGGCTGGACAGACCTAGTGTGCAGGTGGCAGTGTATTAGTTTAGTAATTATTGACTGTCTTGAAGATAATCCCCCCAACCAGGTTATGTGATGGAAGCACTGAAAACCCCAGAGATCAATCTTCATGGGATGTTAGGAGCACGGGGAACAAACCCACCACTTACATCAATGAAGGACGCATTCACATAGTCTGTGTTCTCTTCACCCCTTTTAACTGGAATGATCACTCTGTTGAATTCATCTGCAAGAAGGACAGCAGCTCATGGCTTTCCAACATTACTTGTCCTCTCCTTTCACTGCCCCCACCCTAGGCCCTAGGTATTTACAATCCCAGCTGGGCAAGGACATGCCTGTTCCTAGCCCAGGAGGGAGAAAGCCTTTGGCCTGTATGCTTTTATTTCTAGAAGTTTAAAGAGAACTGGGAACAACAGAGGTAGTGTTGTGATTTTTGTCTCCAAGCAAATCATTAGTACCTGAGAAGTGGCAGGGGTGGAGGGGATTAAGGAATGGGGCAATAAGGCTTTGGGGTGGGGAGAAGGCGCTTACACGGAATGATCTGTAAAACCCGGTTCTTCTTCATGTTGGCTGGGAGGTTTCCAGTCCGCATCTTGTCATTCTGGATTTTAATTGATGTTAACTTCTGAATGAGGAAAGGGAGGGGAAATGTCACGGATCTCAGTAACTGAACCCGACAAGATTATGCCTGCCACCAGGCCTGCACCTCCAAGCCACTTGCTCTGACTTCCATTTCTACCAGTTCTTGTTGGCACATTTTTTCTTCTGTCTTTAAGCTCAGTGAGCAAGCCAAGACAATATTAGAGAAACAACTATATTCCAGGCTCCTGGGGACTCTTCTGGGATTCCCCTGGCTTAGAGTTTTATGATCCCAGAGTAAGGATCATAGTACCACACCAGGGAGTGTATGCCCCCTGCCCCCACCATCTGACAGCCCTCAGAGACCTATAGACTCTTCAAAAAAAATACTCAGATGTGTATCTTCTTTTCTCCTGATTCTAAGGTTCCTAAGTGTAGCCCACATATCAGTATTTGGCTTCATATTGTTAGAAATGCAGGATGATCTCAGGCCCTAACTCAGACCTGGTCAATTAGAACTTGCATCTTAACAGGACACAAGGTAGTCTGAGAAGGACTGCTGTAAGGAGAGTGATCCTCTCCTTCCCAGCCCAGAATCTCTTGCCTCTGGGAGCACTTTTACTGATGACAGCACAACTTATGTTTTAGGCATGTTGAGAGCCACTACCAAATGGCACATAAGCAGCAGTTAGCAGTCTAAGGTCCACTGGCCAAATCCAGTCTACTGCCTATAAATGAAGTTTTACTGAAATAGCCACACTCATTTGTCTATGGCTGCTTCTGTGCTACAAAGGCTTAATATTTGGGATAGAGACCATATGGCCTGAAAGGCCTAAAACATTTATTAATCTGACCATTTTGCTATATATTATAATCACCTGGGGGGGGGGTGTCATAAAAAATACCATTGCCTGTTTCTTTTTTTCCCCTAAACACAACTCAAGTATTCTAATATGCAGGATGGGTTGAAAATGACTGGAGTATGACAACAGGGCCAGCTCCTTAACTGCTGGCATGCCTCACAAGGGAATTCCCTGTGTGCTGGTAAATGTACAAGGAGTTTAACATCCCATATTCCCCATATCACATGGATCCTTCAATCGAAGGTTGTCCAGCTCTGACTCACCTTAAACTCCTCCTCTAATCCATTATTGCTGGTCCCTGGGATTTTGTTGTAAATTTTCTGCAGGTGGGTTTCTAGAGAGGTTACTTCCAGTTCTGTATCTCCGTAGAGATAATGCTCCAGAAGGGCTTGGTATATGAAGACATACTGCATCTGAAACATGGATGAGCCCAAGCTCTCAGTTACAACACACAGCATGGTCCTTGTTCCAGGTAGTCAGCCCTCTTGGACCCCCACTTCTCTCCAGTCTACTTCTTTGATCCTAGCTGGGATAAAATGATTCCCTCTTATTGCCTCTTTTTGTTCCACTTCAGTGAAGCAGGTCTGAAATGTATGAGCCCCTCTGGGTATGCCTAGCTTGGGAGGAGGGTCCTGGTCTGCCTTAGGGATGTTGGAAACCTGGAGAGAAGGACAAATCCAATTCCTGCTTATTCTGGGAGTACAGATTCAATATTTTGTCTGAAGGGGCTATCAGAAATCTGGTCCCAGTCTTCTGCCAACCTCCCTCGTGGTGCTGTGTCCTTACCACAGAGCCCATGGTGCTGCTGCTCCCATTTGTGGCCAAGCTGCGTCATGACTCTCTGGGCAGTGGCTGTCTCAGCTGCCTGTTCCCTTAAAGTCCAGTGAATGTGACGTTTGCATTCCTTACTCTCCCAGGCACAAAGCCATAGTCTCTTCTGTGTTTCTTTAAATACATAATTTATAAGGGCCCTCCCTCACACTGCATGATGATCATTTACAATAACCTGGGAGACTGAGGGAATCTTCTGTATAAACAGATGTTTTGGCCCTGGAATGCCCCCACCCTCTGCTGACCCACAGATCACTCACGTCTGTTTGCACCATCTGACAGCGCTGTGCCCGGATCCGGCTCACAAAGCCATATACGTCCACCTTCCGCTCTGTGTGCATCATGTCCAGCATGGCATCAATGACGACAAAGGTACCTGTACGCCCTACACCCGCACTGCAGCCAGAAAGCAGGGTGTTACAGGGAGACCAGGGTGTTGCAGGGTAGATGGGGGAGGAGCAGCATAGGCAGGGCTCTTTCTCCTGGTTCTAAATTCTAATTCTGAATGGGGGGGCAAGGGTGGGGCTCTGCTGGAGCCGGCAACCCCACTGTGCCCTGAACTCCTAATCTCCAGCTATCAGAACTGGACACTTAGACAGGTCTGAAGACTGCAAGTATATATGGCCAGCCTGCTGGCATCACAGCATTCCTTTCCCAATCTTGGAGGTCTGCCTTTCCCTCTAGTTGTATTCTCCACCCAGCAGTGGAACTTGAGGAATCTCTGTGACTACTGCCCTGGGGCTCCAGTAGCTCATTTGCTCTGTGCCAGCTTCCTCAGCGAGGGCCCCTGTGCTGTTCCTTTCCTCTGGCTATGGGAACAGGATGTGGGGAGCCAAGGGTCAGGCCATACTGACCTGCAGTGGACCACGATGGCCCCTGCATACTGAGGGTTGCAGGCCTTCACCTTCTTGAGGAACTTGAGCATGCCGATGGGGGTGAAAGGCACTCCAAAGTCTGGCCAGCTGGTAAAGTGGAACTGAGTGATGAGGCGTTGTGGCTTTCTGTTGGTCACGTCGCCTACCTGAAGAGGGAGGAAATCCTGAGAGTTGCCCTGATACTCAGAGGTGGATAGCACCAGGACAGGGAGGTGACAGTGTGGTTGTTGGTGACAATGGGTAAGCGTTAATTACGGACAAAGAATCTTCCCCAAATCTATGCGTCAGGCAGGGCTGTAACTATTATTCTTGGCCTGCAGATGTGGAAAGTGAAACTCAGAGAACTTAAATGACCTGGTCAAGGTCCCAGAACTAGTAAATGGTAGGGTCATAGGTAAAATGCAGGGATCCTAACTCTAAGTCCCCCTTGGCTGAAGTGATCTTTGTTCAGGCCTCTAGAGTCACTCTGAAGGGCCAGGAGCAGTCTCAGCACATGCTCTGGAGTAGAAAAGGAGGAGAGGAGAGTCAAGCACCTGGGAGACACCACAGCCTCCTGATGTTCCCTTCCATAGCACTAGATTAGACCTCTCTTGAGGTTTTTTCCTGCAAGTCATGAAAATGCTGCTCCTTTAGCTTTGATGAGAAGTTCCCTGGAGCACAGATCTCTGGTTTCAGAATCCAAACACAATGCACGTTCAGCCATTCCTGACCACCCTGAGTGAGAAGCAGGATGATGCAGCCTGTTCTCTCCCTCTTAGTGGTCAGTAAATCTTAAAAGCCAAGAAAGGAGGTAGGAGACAGTACCTGCTGAATACAGAACTTCCGAACTGTGTAGTCCACCAGGACAGTCACATCCTCTACAGAAACACGGATATTGCCGTAAGTCCAGCAGCCTTGGTCTGGCCAGTACTGGGCGCATTTACACTGGAAAGAAACAAACATGCACTCCATGACCTTAGACCGCCCACCGCCAGCAGATGCAAAGGGCCTAAGGGAAGAGACCACAAAGTCCAGATGGCTCCATGACCTCTTCTTTCACCTCCGTCAGTTGTTGACTTATTCAAATTGCTTTTTTCTCACTTCCATCTTATTTAGCATAATTTGCTAACTTACTTTGCTAACTCCAGCTCTGTATTTGTTGATCTTTCTGATTCCCACTTGTTCCTCTTTGGTTCAGTGTGAATCTGAAGTCATTTTACTTACAAAATCTGTACTTCCATATCCCAGGTCATGCTCTAGGGACAAGTCTACCTGAACCCCTAGAAACAGCAACCTTCTATGAGGGGCCACCAGAATGGACTGATACAGCCTATAAACATGTTATGAGAGGCCTAAGGCCTTCCCTGATGCCTGGGCCTTGGACGGATTCCAAGAGCCAGGGGTGTGGATGGAGGAAACTAAACTCCAACCCCACATTATCCTTCTTAGAGATGCAGAGCTGCGAGCAATACACCCAATATGTCAGGATGGTCTTCAAGGTGACTCAAGGACCATCTCTGAGAAAGACTGTTATGAATGGGGATTCCTTTCTGGGGCTAGATCTAGGGGTTGGTGGCCTAGTGTTGGGGCTGGCCAGGTCAAGCATGAACTTGGTAGTCATAGAAGGAAAAGGACCAGCCAAGGAAGCTGCCTTCAGGATTAAGCCAAAGCCTTCGTTTTCCTGTATCCCTGCACAGTCTCAGTTCATACAGCTTCTTCTGCTGACTCTCGGATATACCAAACGCCTCAGGAGGTAGGATAGGAAACCAGGGGAATGAAGGACTAGAGGAGCCAGGAGAGCCACCTCCCTATGTCTCTTCCTTAGCTAACAGTCTTTCTTTCAGGTTGTTTTGGAACCAGGGTGAATTATTTGACTATTAAAAATAGGGATTGTGCTCTAGCCATACCCTAGGGACACCTAACACTTCCAGGGTATGGAAAAGGAAAGCCTGTGTCTGTCTGGATGAACTGCTGGCAGAGCAGCCACCAAAGGTACACAGCCAGGCTTAAAGTGAGAACTCCAGCCAAGCAGTCCCCCTGTTGGTTACACCTGTATTAGGGGCCCTCCTACTTCATTTCTCCACTCACCTCCTTTCTTTCCTTTAGGTTGGTCACCATGACAATGGTGGCTGTATTTTGCTCCCAGATCATCCTCCAGAAATCATTCACTGTTTCTTCTTTTGGTCCTAAAGTAGCCAATAGGAAAGATGAAGATATTACACACATGGGAAGAAAAATGCTGGGAAATTGGGAACATCCATTCCTGACTTTTGGAAGCCTGTGCCCATATGTTCCAACTAAATATTCAGTCCATACATCCATCTACCTACCCACTAACTGAACATTTCCCATGTTTCCATCATGTACTTGCCAGAAATCTCACCAGGATTGAGTGAGAGTAGGTAAGGTTTTCAAAATACAAACAATGTCTCTCAAGGATATTATAGTTAAGGATTAAAATCATAAGTGGTCACCAAATACCTACATTATGGGCTAACAATTAGCTGAATGATCCATATGATATCTAGTGCTTCCTATCATGCTCTGAGGTAGGTTGTCATCAGCCTCAGAAAGGCTGGGTGACTTGCTCAGGCTGGAAGTCAAAATTTATCTCCCACATAGCCTTTTTCAGAAGCCCCTACAAAATTCTAAACAAAAATGAGAAAGCGAAGAAAGCAAGGGAAAGAAATGATATCTAACACAACAGAGAGGGTATTGGTAAAGGGAAGTCTTAGGAAGGTAACTCTGCCAGTGGTAGAAGTCAACCAATCTATAACAGAACTAAAGAAAGGAGGTTCTAAAGGATCTCAACATAAAAATCTTTTCAAAATTAAACCTCATGCATCTGAGGGTATTGAGAGAAGATATATACTTCTAATAAAGAGGTTAGGGGAAAAATCAGTGGTAGGTATATGAAAAACTAAATGAATAGGAAAAAGGGACAGCCATAAATTCCTGGGAAAGAGGGGGAGAAAAACTATAAAAAAAAAATCATAATACTATGTGTTTCAGCTGTGAATAATATTTGTATGCTCATAATAATATACATAACTAATATTATCTTAACCCAAAATTGTGATTTGACTCTACTTGGAGAATGGGGAGGACATGTGTGTGCACATTGAGGGAAGGTACCTTGTAAGGGGATTAAATGACTGTCATCTACCACAACATAAAAAATGGTTGCCTCAGGGCCATTATTCTGAGAAAGTGAAGAGGGAAAGGAAAGACAACTTTGTAGTGTAAGTTTTGTAGTCCCTCCTGATTTTTGTAAATTGTATTCTCTTTCATAAAAATAAAAACATAATAGTATTAAAAAGAAAAACAAATAACAATAGCAGTGGAGAGACGGGGAGGTGCTTCTCTGTCATACAAGGCCAGGAGAATGTCCATGGGGAGCTGACATTTGAATTGTGTCTTAGGGTAGATCAGGTTGCTGGAAGTTCAGAAAGGGGGCAGAAGAGGCACTCCAAGCAGAGGGAGAGCAAAGAACACTAAAGGCCTAGGGACTGCAAGGAATCCAGCAACACCATTGTACAGGGTGCAGGACGTAGCAGGAAATGGGACTGGAAAGATAGGTGAGGTATTAGAACCTAAAGGGCCAGGCCAAGGCAGAGGTATCAGTCAGCAGGAGACTGCAACAGAGCTGGGAAGAAAGATGGGGTAAGACAGAAACAAGGACTTATCTAATGCAAGGGGCAGGTAAGAGATCCAGATGATCCTAAATCTGGCTTGCGATTTAGGTGGATTACCTTCTAGTCATCATGACAGCCAAAGAATAAAAGAGGAAAGCAGTTTTGAAGTTGAGTAAGAATCATATTTTAGTATCTGATATTGAATCTGAAGAGTCTTGGGGTGTGCAGGTGGAAGGATAAAAAGGTCCTCTGAAAACATGGGTCAGGAGCTAATGAGGCAGCAGCCAGCCCAACAGAGGTGGGTATAGATATGGTCTTGCAAAGGAGACACAGAGGGGAAGGAGAAAAGAGGGCCAAAGAATGCTGAGGATCCTCAACATTATTCCAGTTCAGATAGAATAAAAGGTATGGGAAGGAGAAAAGGATAGATGGATAGATGGAGAGGCAGGAGAACTGAGAGAAAATGGGGTCATGAAAGACTGTGATGGAATTTCAAGGAAGTGGTCATCACAAGTCTGGGGAGAAATTAAACTATGTTAAAGGGGCAGAAAGAGGAGCAAAGGGCAGAGGAGGAACATTTAGAAAGTGAGAAGAATCAAGAGAACACAGTATCAGCAAATTATCAGGAGAGGCTCAAAAACATGGGCATCAGAGAAAAGGGCCATGATGACCTTAATTTAATGACCTTAATTTAATCAACAAAAACAACAAAGAGAGGAAGAAACTTCTTGTGACTGATGGTGGCCAAATCATCACTGAGTAGGGAGCACCTGACTTGGGCCTTGGAACGTGGCTCCGAATCGACAGATGGGTATAGAGGGGAAGGCAATGGCCAGGTCCTGGTGGAAGACTACAAGGGCAAGGGGGATTTGAGGTTTTACACGGCCACCTTATTTTACCTCTAATTTAGCTTATCTCATTATTTTTTTCTGTCACAATACTGTCCAATAAAACTTTTTGTGGAGATTGAAATGTTTTATGTGTACACTAATAGGGTAGCCTCTAGTAACACATGCTATTGAGCCTTAAAATGTGACTAGTATTATTGGGGAACTAAAATTTACATTTTGTTTAAATTTAATTTTAAATAGCTACCTGTAGCAAGTGGCTACTGTAATGAACAGCACAGTCACTGACCAAATTTCTGTTACTATACTTGCTGTAAACTTTCCTCTACTAACGAAAGGCTCCAAGAAGTCAGGAACCCTATCTTGTTTTATTCCCCTCCATATCCCCATCACTTAGCGCAGTGCCTGGCACATAACAGATAGTCAATAAATGTTTACTGAGTGACTGAATAAATCAGCTTTGGTGAACCACAATAACATCAGCTACTTTTTTTCCTTTCTTTCTTTCTTTTTTTTTTTTTTAAGAGACAGAGTTTCATTCCATTGCCCTCGGTAGAGTGCCATGGCATCACAGCACACAGCAACCTCCAGCTCTTGGGCTTAGGCGATTCTCTTGCCTCAGCCTCCCAGTAGCTGGGACTACAGGCACCTGCCACAACGCCCAGCTATTTTTTTTGTTGTTGTTGCAGTCTGGCAGGGGCCGGGTTTGAACCCGCCACCCTTGGATTATGGGGCCAGCACCCTACTCACTGAGCCACAGGTGCCACCCAACATCAACTACTTTTTAATGCTCCAAATGTCAAAATAATTTTGGTCTGATCCTAAGAGTGAATATACTTGTTAGAACAGTAGGCTATCGAAATGTATACAGAGTGTGCAAATAATGGTGGCACTCAACCCCATGAATTGGGGGAGAAGAATCAGCCTGGATCCTATGAGGTGGCTAATCCTCTCTGGAGACTAATTCTAAACGCAAACTTTGAGCAGCTGGCTAGCACCTAAGGTTAACTGGCCCCAATTAGACACGTGTGTTTGTGGCCTTCTCCAGTTTTTTTTATACACATAAACAAAAGAATTTCTTTTAAAGGACCTATAGATACTAAGTCATTCAGATGAAGGCCCATAGTTGTAAACCTGTAAGGTGGACTGTATTTCTTTCAGGTGGTAAAAATTATAGAAAAGCTATTGCATTTTGACTAATCCATTTAGCATTTGGAAGAAGAAACCCAAACCCACCATGAGTTCATGGCTGGGCCTAAAGTAAAAAGTTGTCATTACTTTACCTTGTGCAGCAATAAATTTGTTCTTTTCTTGGTAGCCCTGGGGGGTGAGGGGAGAGAAAAAGAAAGTGAAAATCAAAAAAGTATATGAATGGAATGGCGACGCAGCATGTACGGCTGAGTAACAGCTTCCCTGTAACTGGGCTTGGCGAATCTGGGGAGACGAGACTCCAGACATCTCTGGCCGGTGGGACCTGCCTACGATCATCCCTTTGAGGATACAGAGAGCCAGCAAGGGACTTCTGGACCCCAGGA
>CAUYPK010026112.1:0-45690 GCA_963574355.1 Loris lydekkerianus | reverse complement strand
TTATTTTGTTTTAGGAGATTAAAAGTCGATGACCATCCTCTTCTAGCTTGAAAGGTTTCAGCAGAGAGATCTGCAGTTATTCTAATATTCTTCCCCTGGTAGGTGATGGTTTTGTTTCGTTTGGCTGCTTTCAGAATTTTCTCCTTCATATTAACTTTAGTGAAATTGATCATGATGTATCTGGGGGATATCTTATTTGGGTTGAGTCTTGCTGGAGTTCTGAAACTGTCTACTATCTGAATTTCAGAATGTCTTGGCATGTCTGCAAAGTTCTCCTTCATGAGCTCATGGAGAAGAGACTCTGTGCCTTGTGAAGCCACTTCGCTGCTTTCAGGGATCCCTATAAGGTGAATGTTGGTTTTCTTTGAATTAATCCCAGAGCTGTCTGAGAGAGTCATCTGTTTTTGCACTCCATTTCTCTTCCTCTTTGCAAGTTTGTGAGTGTTTGAAAGCTTTGTCTTCAATGTCAGAAATCCTTTCTGCTGCTTGCTCCATTCTGTTACTGAGGGATTCTACTATGTTTCTCAGATCTTTCAGGGCTGCAACTTCTTGTCTCAATGTGTCAAAATCTTTGATCATTTGGTCTTTGAATTCGTTGAATTCTTGAGATGTCTTTTGGGTTACTGCTTGGAATTCTAATTCGATCTTATTTGCTATCTAGATTCTGAATTCGATTTCTGACATCTCAGATATTTGTTTGTGCATGGGGTCTTGTGCTGTGTCTGCCCCATTGATCCTTGGGGGAGTTGATCTACTCTGATTATTCATATTGCCAGAGTTTTTCTGTTGATTTCACCTCATGATTGTTTTTCACTGTTGCCTCTGGCCGTCCTCAGAGTTGGGGGAGGTGTCTCTCCAAGATTAGACCCCAGCAGGATCACTCTATTGTTGCTGGATCTTTGTAGGGAGTGACCCTGAGTAGTTTCTCTGGGGCTGTCCCAGTCAGGGAGTTCTGGTTGTGGAAACAGCTCTGGAGTGTGACACACCCAGAGCCAGTAACAGGGCGGGGGGTGGTGCACACGGTTCTGGGAATGCCTGGCGCCCAGTGATTTTGGCACAGAGAGCCCAAGGCTCCTGCAGTCTCTGGCCAGGAGAAGGGCTCTGTGCAGAGTCAGGGAGGGCTCCAGAGGGCACGTGGCTAACAGAGTCCCTGGCCAGACAAGCAGGTGGTGTGGAGACAGGGAGGGTATAGGAGGGAGGATGTGGGGTTGCGAGGCTCCTACAGCTTCTGGTCAGGGTATGTGGAGGCCCAGCAGGCACGTGTCACAGGTCAGGGGTCATGGTACAGCTCTTACAGAGGTCTGGGTGGCTCTGACTGCAGTCACGGCCCAGCTCTTAAGGAGATCCGGGTGGGCGCCTATTGCGGTCACTGCACAATTCTTACCCCGCAGACAGTCATCCTACAGTCGGAAATGGCCCAGGATATCCCGCATTTCACAGAGTTGAGTGGTTTTTCCTCCAGTAGATCTCAGGAATTTCAGAAGTTATAGAGGTAGAAATGGTCGATCCAAGGGTGAAGTTCAGCAGTGCCCACGGCACTAGCCTCAGCTCCGGCACCCAGCAGCTCTGCTCCAGTCTCACCCTCCCAGGAGTGCCTGACTGGGTGCAGCGCACGAGCTTCCTACTTCGAAACACATGCATCCTATTTTACAGAAAAACTTGATCTGTTACTGTTCTTCCTTAGAAGTTGGCAAAAGGAAGCACCTCGGAAGATGGCTGATTGTTAGCAACCTTTGGTGGAGGTTCCTATGCTCAGCCAGTAGCGGTGTGACCCTCGGTTTGGGCTGTGTCTGGTGGGACAGGGTGCAGAATCCCCAGCTCTGACGACACCCACAGCAGGAGAGTGGTTGCCTGGTGTGGACTAAGTTCGGCAGATAGGGCTGATCCCCAGTGCCTGCTGTGTCTGTGAACAGAGGCTTGCTAGGCATGGACTGCCATTTCTGCTCTTAGTTCCTGTTTATCTTTTTCAAGAAAGGCTTCCTATAATTTACATTGCTGGGGAAGCCAAATGAAGCCACAATGATTTCTGGACCACAACATGCCTACCAAATGCTTCCAAACCATTGTAAGGACTGGAATTCATCCAGGTGGAAAAATAATCTATTCTTTTCAGGAATCTACATATTCACTATGTGTATAGCAAAAAGTGATGGACACTGTAAAACTACTGCTAACCTTGTGAGCTACGATGATGGCACTATACTCTAGCCTGGGCAATAAAGTGGGACGCTGTATCAAACTAAACAAACACAAACCAAAAACTAGTGCTAACCTTAAACTACATATGGTAGGCAAACAACTTTGTAGATTGATGACCTGAAATTTAGACATTGTATATGAAAGTATTCAGATTCATGAACATGCACATTTAAATTCTACTGCTTTAGGGAACGGTATATGTGAAAATCATTTCACTTCATATAGAATCAACAAATGCATCTAGAATTGCTGTACGATGACACATACTATAATCCTGCATGTATTTTAATTTGATATGTCCTTTGACCTGTTCAGTGTTTTCAGTTATAACTTCTGTTTTAGGTAGAGCCAACTGCTAGGAGAAAAAATCCTCTCCTTCAATACCTTGTGCCGTTGAGTTAAGGAAGATCTACACAGTGGTGTTATAAATCCCAATAGGAGTATCTGTATTATAAATAAACTCGTATCACCATCACCCTAAATCTACTCGGCTCTCTCAGGCCATGCTGAACTTCTGTACATCCCATGATATACTCAGGAATATCCCTGCTAACCTAGGGTTTGATTGTAGAACATGGGAATAGCAAATTCTTCTGTACTGCTTAATCTGAAATAGTGCCATACCTTCAAAGGAAGGGATATGGATATTAGAGAAATTATTATGGAATAAAGCATACAGTCAGTAAAATATTCATTAAAATGTTCTGAAATATCAGAGACTTACTACAGGGGAATCCAACCAAAATACATACTGTAATATACTAGAAAAATGGAATTACATAATATACTCTAAAAAGCACAGAGATCTCACTAAGACAGAGGTGTCAAATCTGGCTGCACACAAGAGTTACCTGGGAAGCCTGAAAAATGTTGATTCTTGGATCCAATCTCAACTGCTCTGAGTGTGGCCTGGGAATAAAAAAACTTTAAAGGTCTTTAAGGAATTCTAACATCTCCTGCACCAAGAAACATTCCTTTTAATGGCACCTGGATACCAAGAACTGAACCATAGACAAATTAAGAAGGTAATGTGGAAGATATGGAAACCGGGAGAGGTTAATGTTAACTTCGTACATATATTTTAATTCTAATAGTTTTAGTTGGACCTCAAGCAGCTTTAAAAACAAGTAAAATATATTTCTCTGTATTTTAGAGTGAGCAGCATAATGGATGTTGTTGGTTCCCACTCCATGGAGATATTTGCCTGCAGATGATTGAAAATTTATTTTTAAATGTTGCCTGTATTTCTCAAGTAATATCTCAATGGAATTACTACAGATCTAGAGGGAGTTAAGGAATCATCTAGTTTACATGCTTCATAAAATACAAAACTTAATAATAAAGAGATGAAGTGTCAAAAAGACAGAAAGCTAGTTAGTGACAAAGACGAATAAAAACTCAACCATGGGCGGTGCCTATGGCGCAGTTAGTAGGGCACCGGTCCCATATACCAAGGGTTGTGGGTTCAAACCCAGCCCCAGCCAAAATGCAACAACAAAAACAAATAAAATAAAATAAAATAAAAAATTAAAAAAAAAAAAAAAAAACCAGATCCTACATCCAGAACAAAAAGGATCAGCAAAGCAAGTTCTTTTCTTTTGCACTATGACGCCAGGAACTCCTAAAATATTTTCTCTACCCAATTAGTTTCAAAAGAGATTTGTTTCTCTCTCTCAAAGGAGTTAAACCATAAGACACAGGTGAAATGTAACCTTGTCCTCCATTCTCAGGAAGTGAGCTCCCAGAATTGAGAACAATTAGATTAAGCCAAGGAGTAAATTAGGGAAAACTATGACAATAGACAATTGTGAAATTGAGCCTTGCTAGTTATATTTTCTGCTTATCTACTCCAGTTATCAAAAGAGACCCTGATTAGTTCTAACTAGAGGATGTAAGAGGCATGCAGGCTATATTTCTATTTCTTGAAGGCAAATCAATAGATTAAATATATACAAGTGTTAAATTTTCTAAGATGAAATCAACAACATGCTTGTAATTGCCAGATACTAGTTAGCACTTGTGTAGTAAACTGTTAGAGATAACATGCCCCTTTGAATAGTTAGCTTTCAGTATTTTCCAGAAAGGCCACTGGTTTGTACACTTGTTAATTCCAAAGAGTGGTCCATCAAAATATTCCTAATGGGGTGGCACCTGTGGCTCAATGGGTAGGGTGCCAGCCCCATATACCAAGGGAGGCAGGTTCAAACCGGGTCCCGGCCAAACTGCAACAACAACAAAAATATACATACATACATATATACACACACACACACACACACACACACACACACACACATATACATATATATATATTCCTAATGTTGGAACGACCTTTGAAACTAGCCATGGAAGGAGACTTGGGAGGTCAGGTAGGGTCTCTAGCCCACAGTGAAATCAAGAAATCATGTGCAGCCACCATTCTTCTCGTCTTTCCCTTTAGGAGACATGTGGTTGCCATAATTCTCATTTGCACTGTGTTACTCTAGACCAACGATTTTCAACTGGCATGCTGTAAGAGGATCTTAGGTTTGCATGAAAATTTTTAAAGATCATTAATTAAATTATTTTTGAAAGAAGTTCAAAGCACAGCAAGTACATTCTCCCCCCCCCCCAACTTTTTTTTGATTAACATAATTCAAGTGTGCCATGGAAGTTTAACTATAGGTTCAAGTGTGCTATGAGATAAAAAAGGTTGAAAAACACCGCTCTCAACCTTTCTCTGCTATTGTGGGACAAAAGGGCAGAAAACAGGTTTTAATATCTCACTCAATTCTTCTGTGCCTGCCTCCCTTTCAAGCACACGCTGGGAGCTGTGAATTGGTATTCATGGTATACCAAACGACATTCAGAAACTTCTAAATTTGTGAGTTCTAATCCAGTCTCTGCCATTAAATGTGTATTTGTCCATCTGTCTGTAAGTAATCCTTCAATTTCTTTTACCACTTTCAAAAACAATTGTGATTTTTTTTTCTCCAACACTAGCAAATATAAGACAACTAAAGACAGTTGGAGGTCAGGAAGAGAGAAGAGCTTCAGGGAAGGGAGTGGGAATAGAGATAGCAATTTGAGGCAGGACAGTTACAGCACTACTTGCGCTTTAAATTTCCCGTCAGCTAAACAAATGAAAACATTCTCTTCATGCCTTACTTTTGTCATATAGAAAATATATGGATAACAATTTAATAAGGGAAGGGAACTAACTCTCATATGCTAAACAGTGTGCTAGGTTCTGAGGAATTCAGAAAAGAATGACACGAGTCCTGTGCTTCAAAGACATTAACTATCTATTTGGGATTCAATTCTGAAACATAAAAGCATTTACATACAATATAATAAAATAGATATTAACCAGAGAAAGGAAAGGCTTTTGAAAGGAAGAAATTGAATACTGTATAAATAAAGGCAAGTTTTCTGAAGGGAGCCCATACAAACAGTACGAAGCCAACGCTACTAAGAATGGGACACCCGCAAAGGCCGTTCATTTTCTGATGTGCTTTCTAAGAGATGCTGGAAATGAGAATCAGAAACTAGCACTACTGAGTCTAGTCATTGCCTTGGTCACAGGTAAGGGTGGCATAAGTGCCTAAAAGCAAAGACGCAAAAAAGAAGCATCTTTGATAACTCTACTATCTTGAATATACAAACATTTTGCTTGTTTATGTAATTCCCATATTTATACAAATTTTATTTATACATGTACATATTATTTTACTATAGTATATGTAGTATTTATATATTCAATAAAAATAAAACTTTATTTTATTTTTTAATTGAAACGGAGTCTCACTTTGTCACCCTCTGTAGAGTGCTGTATTGTCACGGCTCACAGCAACCTCCAACTCTTTGGCTCAAGTAATTCTCTTGCCTCAGACTCTCTAGTAGCTAGGACTACAGGTGCCCACCACAACGCCTGGCTATTTTTTTTCTTTTATTGTTTGTTTAGCAGGCCCGGGCTGGGTTCAAACCCACCAGCCCCAGTGCATGTGGCTGGCGCCCTAACCACTGAGCTACAGGTGCTCCTAAAATTTTATTATCTTTTGCTAATACAACAGAATTTAGGTAGCTCTTCAAAGACACAGACACAATGTTTTCTATAGATAAGGAATTAATGGTTCATTATATATATCACCTTATTTTAAAACTATTTGACCTTCAAAAGAGGATATCTTTCCAGTGGAACAGAAGCTTTCACAGGTATGCTTTTTGTGAAGGAGCAAAAAGTTGAGGATATAAATCTGTGAAGTCTAGAATATTCCTATTGAGTTTTACAAATGACAGAAAACAATAGTGTACTAGTTCTTTCTAACATTAGTTGCTTTGTTCCTCCTCAAAGCTTTACAGAAAAGATTATTTGCAACTCTTTACATCCTTACAAAATATTCAGAGTCTTCAATGAAATGAGTTTCCCACATTGTGGAAACACCCACACAGTAAACTGCAACAGTGAATGAAATGGATTATAGTCAGGATCTTTGACAATATTAACTTTATGCGAAGGCCCTGCTCTGCTGGGCAGCTTTCTCTTCATTGCTATGCCTGAAACTTTTACCCAGTAAACATGCACAGGACCTTCAGATGAGCCTCGAGTAGTGACTGGAGTCATAGCATTTCATGTGTGGGATGTGTAAGTGCGATGATGGTTCCCTGGCTGAAATGTCGGGGGCATTCTGAGGGAGAAATGATGGGTATGCAAAACTAAGATCGCCAAACGAATGATGCATAATTCCTACCAGATCAATGCACATCTGTGAAACCCTCAGAGGAGCCTGTCTGCCTTTCTCAGCCACCTCTGCCGCTGTGGATGGTGCTCTTTTTACCCCATAGCTCTGATGTGGAGCAACACTCACTTTAAATCAGCTTTCAAACACCTACTCATCCAAGGGGAGCCAACTCAAAAGGGCTCAAACTGGGCAGCTAGGAAATCTATAGCTAGAGCCATGAAGAAAGAGGTCAAAAGGAATACAACGAGAGAATGGCTCTCAAAAAGGCAGAAAAGTCTCTGGATGTTTAAGCCCATGTTTGAAAAGTCTGTGGGTTACAAGTACAGTCAGTAAAGAAGGGCAACTCCTTGTAGCCAGCTGCATTATGATCTGAACTAACCAGACAATGATTAATGATTATGGAGGAGAAAAGGGAAAAGGGGTTGGATCCAGCAGTTTTGGGGGAGTACTTTAATGTCGTTCCGTTTCTTCTGAGTAAGTCAGAATGTTTTCAAATGTTACTCTCTCCAATTGCTTTTTCTCCTGCCCTCCACCCAGAGCTGGGACCCGAGCTCAGGGAGGCTCTGGCTCATCTCCATCATCTCTTTGGGTATTGGTTCAGTTTGGCTTGATAGAATTGGTGACAGAGTCATTTCAGTTCTCCTGAGTGAGATTTACATTTCTCTATGACAACCTTTAGCTGCCTGCAAAAAATAAAATGGCTGTCAAAGTCAAAAGTGGGTCCTCTGTGGGGTTTTTCTGTTGGTTTGCTTGTTTGGGGCTTGGCATGCGATGGCATAGACAGTGTGTTAGTACGAAAAAATGTTTTCAGCTCTCTGTCCTTGTTCACCCAGAGTTAGGGAAACACTGTGTGATCTTATTCAATAGCTATCCCTGAAATTACCTTCGCCACCACACGTACTATGTTGAGCACCTGATCAAAGACCAATTTCAGTGACACGTTCTGGATGAGAACCTGGTGAATCTAAGGCTTTTACTGATACGATCTTGCTCTTACAAGACATGCGTCCTTCCTTTTTAGCGCTGGTTCTGTCTTTCAAGCCTTGATTCTAATGTTTACTCTTTTAAGAGTTCTAGATATCATTTGATAAATTATAAAGGTAAATTTCTAAATGGTTCCAAAAGAAGCCTGCATTTAGAGTTAAAATACAGTAAGACACTGTATCAGAAAAACGGCAAACTTCCTTATCATACAACAGGATCAAATCCACTGGTTTACTTAACCTCCCAGGAGGTAATTACTCCTTTACATGACAGAATGACATTAACTTCCACCACAGTGACTGAGGTGAGCACATATCAGGTCAATAGGTTTTAACAATTCTGATGAGATACTGATAATTTTTCACCTTCCTCCTACTCTATACTTTTGTGAATTCTGACACATTCCCTCTGTAGCTGATGGAATCAACTCCCCAATCTGGCGACTTTCATGTTTAATTAAATCACTTCCCAGACCTTTCCTACATGGGCTGAAGGCTGAACCATATTCAACCGGATTTTTGTTCAACCTGTTTCAGAAGTAGTGGCAGCAGCTCTCCTATTAATACAAAATGGTCCAGGGAAGCCACCTAAAAGGGTGGGTGATCTTCATAAATGGACAGGAAACAGAAAAGACGAATATTGGGCGGATGACAGATCCCTTAACTGGCCTTCAAGATACAAGCTGTTCTATTAAACATAGGGCCATTATGCTGGCCGGCCATCTACTTTAAACCCCAGAGTGATTAAAATGCTGGCAGGAAATGAAAGCTCTCTATTGAAGGTCCTTCCCTGAGGTCCTAATTTCAAACCAAATTTTACAGCACCGCACAGGAACAAAGGAAGCCCAGTCTTCCAAGTCTTCTTTTTGTCACTTTGGACAAAGACACCCCCTCATACTCCTCAAAGAACAATGGCCTCTGTAGAGCCACAGCCACGCCAAGAATGGTCACAAACCATACAGAAACACATTTTAAAAATACATTTTACACTGCCCTTGACATTTCAGATAAATAGAAACCACTGCACTGAAATTCCAAATATTTCATCCTTTCCCTCCCCCCTCGCCTTTATAATGAGAACTTTCCTATTCTCCCAATCTACTTGATCTTTGACATTTTGGCCTCTGTGAATGGAGGACACAGTAGAGTAGTCAAATAAATTAATTATTCAGATAATTGCATTTTATTAAAATAATCCCTATAACTGAGACAATCACATGATTCTCACCAACAGAAGGCAGCAGAAGATGCCTACAAACCTTTTTAAATTGAAACAACTACAGTCATTCCTGCCCTACACTCTGCTCTCAGCAAGCCAGGAAAAATACATTATCACAACAAGAATTTTTTTTTCTATACTAGCTGTTGTTTCGGGGTGGCCTTTTTTTTCCTTCTTCTTTTTCAGCAAAAACAGCTTTTATGTTTTTACTGAACCACTTCAGATTCACTCTTCCACGCAGTGGATGTTTACTTGGATTTGGCAGGCTGAGAACAGCTGGTTGTTTCCTAACAAATGGAACATGAGACCATATGTTTCAACATTTAAGCAATTTTGAACCAGAGGTATAATTCTAAGTGTCCTTTGTTGAAACTGTACATTAAATACCCAAAGGATCTGAGCTATATAAGAGATACAGCCTTTCTTTTGCCCCCAGCACTTTTCCCCTAGCAACAAAACCACTCCACGGCAGGGCCAGTTTGCAGAGAGCACCGCAAGCTGACAACGGCTCTGTTTCAGGGGCAGCAGGCTGGATTTTAAACGGGAAAAGACAACTACGCAGACCTTTTCCTTCTAAGTCTGTTTGAGAACAGAATGTGTCTGACAGGGCTTTCTCTGGGGGAGCAGCAACAACATGGATGCCTGTTTGGCTCATGGAAGGACGGACTGAAGAGATGAATGAAAGGGAGCCACGGACGTCAGCATTTACCCCTCTTTCTGTTTAGAACATTGTCAAATTAAGCTGGGCTAATAAGACTCAAGTTAGTCAAGCTGAAGGTAAAAAAAAGTCCAGAACAGAAGAAAAACCCTCAGTTCTTTAGTGAAACGATCACATTTCTTTCATTTGGTGCTTCAAAATTAATGGCTAATAATGTTAGAAAATGAAACTATGGATTTAAAGTCAGGCTGAGTCAGAGCATTACCTAGGCTCTAGGAGAACATCAGGAAGGAAATTCTCCCGTCCCTGGAAGAAGAGAAGAGCTCAGAAAAAATGAAACACAGTGAAAAGTCAAACACATGTAAGTAGGCAACACAGTAACTAAAATACCAAGCACAGGGGAGCAGAATAGAAAGCCACTAGCTTCTAGGAAGTTCCTACCCAAATTTAGATTTGAAGTAGTAAGTAGAAGTTAATAAATTTTTATATATCACTCTCTAAAAGATTGAATGAGCATTTATTAAGATATAATAGGTAAGAGGTACATGATCAATATTACCTCCTGAGTTTTTAATTTTCTCTAAGTTCTCACGCGAAGGTAAGAATAACAGTAATTTTTCTCCAATTCCATTTAACTGCAAGGATCCTACTGAGAATTTTGCAAAACCAATACTTTTAGCCATGCTACTAATAAGACCTTAGTGAAAACAAACAAAAAAAATTATTCCCCCATCACTTCTTACCAAGCAAGACACAAATATCTACGTATATTATTTATTAGTTTGAATCTCACAACTCTAAGGAAACTTGGAAAACTGGACCTTCTGCTAGCGTCATTTCCTGGAGCCATGTGAGAGGGCAGATTTTCTCCTCCCCTGGATTCTGAAGAAACATATGGATTGCTTGGGGTGGGGCTGGGGGGCAGTTATATTAATACTTTTAAGATGCTAACCACTGAACCAGGAAATATGCATAAAAATGTTCACTGCAGTTTTGTTTGTAAAGGCAAAAAGTTTTAAACAACACCCACAGGGAAGCCATTAAGTAGATTATTATACCTCTGCACAACAGAGCACCACAGGAAGGAGCTGGGTGAGGAGCACAGACTCAGGAGCCAGAGCACCTTGGCTTGAGTCTAGTCGTGGCATTTACTGTCTTTATAACCTTGGACACACCTGTGACCTTTCTTTAACCTAGTTTTCTACCTGTCAAAGAAGAACGAGAACAGTACTAACATCTTAAAGTTATGATGAAGAGCAAATGAATTAGTGCATGCCTGCCTCTAGAAATGTTAGGCTTTATGATTAACAAGCACTCAGTAAGAAAGATAAGGCAGCTATATAAACACAGTAGGTACTGACAGGGAAACAATGTATATTGGAGAGAGAAGAACTTAGAACAATATTTGATAGGGTAGTATGAGGACAGAGAAGAAAAACTGGAATTTCTGTTCTTTTATGCACGCAGCCAATGAAAGTTTAAGGAACATCTCTGCTATCCTCAGCACACTGCAAGAATTTACGTGCAGAAAACTTCAAAAAGGTGCAAAGAACAAATATTAATACTGTATCCTCAATAAATAGGCACTCAAAAAAATACACTCCTTCTGTAGTTACATGTCACGTGTTGCCCTAATACCTCTCTTCTTTCTAAGCAAAATTATTTTGGATCAATTTTGAAATTAAAAAAACAAAAACCAACTTGAGTGGATCAAAGCAAAGACTGGTATATTAATAGGAAGGACTCCCCCCACACACACAATTTCCAATTTTCTAATATAAAATATGGTTTTAATGTTAGTTATTCATAGTGCTGTAAATTACTACCGTAAATGACAAATATATATACAAACCAAGTTAAATACATCCTTCATAAAATATAAAACAAGTTATTCCCAGCACTAGAGAATCATCTAGAGCAGCAGTTCTCAACCTGTGGGTTGCAACCCCTTTGTAACAATGAAAATACATGGCAGCATTAGGAAGGTTGAGAACCACTGATCTAGGGGCTCCAATTCAGAGTATGGGGAACACTGTGGACACGCTAATTGCAGAACACCCCAGGTTGCCCTGTGCACATCAGCTGTTCACACGTCTAATTGTGTAATTGTGTCTATGTGTCGTGATGTACAGCATCACCAGTCTGAATGTATCAATATGAGACTAGACACCAGTTTAAGATCCTGTTTCAAAGGCAATGATTCCCTAGTGTTTAGTCAGGCTTTTGTCAAGATTATGACTTATCTCATGCGTCTAAATTTGTGCGGGATACACGCATTCATTCATTTATCCAACAAACATTTATAAGTGGCTGGAACCAAAGTTCTTGAAGCAGAGTGACCTACATAAACGTTTGCTAAAGCTTGTGTTCTCCAGATAAATGAAAAACCCTACAGAAGTAAAAGAGAACTAGAATTCAGGAGTCTATTAATCGCTTATATCAGCTGACTCTTTAGGTGGAAAAAAAGTTCAAATTCTACTGCTCTCTGGTGGGTACAGATCACTAAAAGAGCTCTGGGAAATAAATTATCTTCCTAATGAAGCAGGAAGCCTGCCTTTTCGGTTGTGTCTGCCTTGCCTTCTGCTCCTGAAACAGTTCACACCGTACAAATACAAAGACCATTCATGTGTTCAGTCCTAGGTATGTGCCACAGCTCCTACGAAGCTTAGGAAACTTTAAATTAGCCATTTTAAGACTAAACAGAGTGGAAGAGCATGCTGGTTAAGGGTCCAAAGAACATAAAAGCAGCATATTCTCTGATGAGCGCGTCTTTCTCCTGCCCCTGTCACTCTGGACCAATGGCAGGGTTAGGAAGCACTACAGCATGTGGTAACAATCACAAAGACCAATTTGTTCTGAGTATGTCAAGGTCAATGACATTATGGCTGAGGAGACTGTCTTGAGTCCTGGAAGTCTGCAACAGTTCCTGAATGTCACACAAGATCACCTATGGTGTTTGTTTGCCATTTCCTTCTCAGTAGCTCTCTCAAGGGCTATCTTTCCTGTAGAATTAGAAGTATGCAGAAATGAAAATACCTCATTCTGGTGGTCTTCTGTTGGTCAACAAATAAATGCTACTGATGCTGACAATGTGGGAGGCCCACCAGGAAGTCCAGCTGGATATGTTGAAATATAACAATTTTTCCTTCCTAAAACATACTTTATCGGGAAACTGGTCTCTGGCTGTCTCCAACTTAGCATATACTCTGTCTGTTCTGGCTCTAGAAGACAGAAAAGGAGGAAAGAAATAACACCTTTTTTTTTTTTCTTTCTTTCAGTTTCAACCTTTTATTGACAGGTAGAAAAGAGAAAAATAATACTTTTTGCATTTTCCAGACAGATAAATTCCAAAACAAGCCATTTTTTTGGTAAGAGAATTTTTGCAACTCTGCTTATATTTCAACAATAGACCAACAGAAAAAGGGTAATCCAGTACTTGCTACTTAATTTCTTTTCATTGTGGACCAAAAGTTATCCTTTGGTTTCAGGTGGAATCATCCTTCCTTAATTTTTATCCTATTACTCTTTAATTTTTTGTCAAATTTTTCCATTCTCAGCCAATGTAAAGAATGAGAAATTAATGAAAATGAGATTTAGAAAAAAATACCCCAGCGCTGTGCATTTAAAGGCAACTATATTCTAGAAATATTTAGTGAAAGGGCTATAAATTCTGTTTTTATGAAAGTTACAATGATGAAGCAACAACAAATTTTGTTATTTTTAACATGGGTATTTCAGTTTTAAAAGATTCCACTCAATGTTTCCCAAATTCAGTTTTTCACATAATGCTCAGTCTAATATGAATGTGGGAAAAAAAGACAAATCCAAACATAGAATATTATTTTCAAAAAATAGTGAACTAAATGTAAAGGTCCCGTAAAATGTGATATCTAGATTTTTCTGAACTCGTTCACATGACCTTCATCCTATTTATAGAAACACAGCAATTCCCATTTGAATATAGAGCAATACCTTGTAGGAGAACTTGGTTTAGCACAAATAAACTTGAGAAAAGTGTTGACTTACTTAAAAATAAAACACTGGATGAGAAGAGAGGGTTTTTCCCCCCCTCTGTGAAAATTTCCGGAAAAGTTGTAAACAAAGGCAGGTTTGGCTCAGAGACTGAGTGACTCTGGGTGAGCTGAGGAGGATGAGGAGTATATCAAACCTCCCAGAGTGAGGAAATGTTTGTAAAACAGTTAGTAAATCACAGCAGTGAGGGTCACCAAGCTGAACAACCCGGGGACACGCTGCCAAAATCCCAGCTGTGAAAGCGGGGGCCTGGGCACCGCTTCACAGCTTGAACCCCGTTTTGAATGATCTTTTGGTTCCATTCTCTGCCCTCTCCCTCTGTCACTTCAGGGCTCTGATGGCTATACGATTAATTAGCTGTGGGTCACAGGGCAGTGCTGACTATCCCTATTGAGTGCCAACGTGAGGGTACTAGCACAACTAAGAAACACTCTCTGCTGAGTGATACTGATTGAGCCTTTGGTCCCGGGGACAAGGCTGAATGTTCTAGCTGGGAAGAAAGAATCACACTCAACCTGAAATTTTAAAAAAGGCTTACAAAGATGAACCAAAGGCAAAACATGTAACTGGACATTTCCACAAATGTTTAAATATCTATTCAAGTGTTTTTTGATCACTATTCTTGTAACTATTCTATGGTATCTCTGTTATTCTCTTCCTGATTTTACAGAAATGGCAATGTAGAAGTTGTTAAGATCTCTACAAACTGTCTTTTTTTGTACCCCTTTTTGTCCCCAGAAGCCAAGAAGATTGAAACAAAATAAAATGAAAATAGTAATGAAGACCTGCTCAGGGAGAGATAAGGGAGGATGTATTTTGGAAAACTCTCTTCAACTGGTCTAGGTAGAAAGTTCTTCCAGACTAGATGTAGACTTAGTTCTATTAATTATTCTTTTGAAGTCTCCAAAAATGAATTTTAAAAAATTGTATATATTTTCTCTATAACAAATTTAGTCTGTTCACACAGAGAATGTCACTATGCCCTCAAACCAGATAATTAATGGCTTAAAAACATTTTTAAAATGGGAAGTAGGATGATGGACAAAAAGGGCATATTTGTAAAAATATTAAATGAAAAGAAGGTAGAATTGACCAAAGCAGGTCCCCACTAATTACAATCAGCACGGACCAAAGGTAGACAGTAGGGTGCTTACATTAAAAAGAAGCAAAGAAGAAGAAGAAAAAGAAGTCTTGAAATTGTGAGGGGGAAAAAACTCTTCTCTTTTAGATCTAAAAGCTACCAAAAAAAATTTTTTTTAAAGATAAAAAAAAAAAAAGAGGTAGTAAGCACAGGCACTAGTGAACTTCTGCAGCAATTATATAGAATTTAATATTAGTCCTAATGCACAAGAGGGAAAGATTGCTTTAGTCACAGTGCTGACACCATAAATATAAACCTATTTGGAGAAAATTCAGCACCTTGATCACCTTCATTGAAATAGGACAAATAGAGAAGGGGAATCTTTACTGCTGAAAAGCTATCGACTTCCTATATGAGCTATTCAGACTATTTATTTCTACATTTCTACCACTGATTCATTACTCTTTTTCTTTAGAAAACTCAGACCATCTCAGAGCCATAGGACATGGGCTTTTGAGTTGTTTTTCTGGGTTGGTATTGAGTCAGACACACTTTCAGCTCATCTCTCATATTCTCATGACAATGGCAGGCAAATGGTGATGCCATCGAATTCTTAGCTTTTCTTTGTAAAAAATTAACTTGGCCTATTGCAGAGATCAAACAAGATTTTGGGCTCACTGGCAGAATATTCCAACCAGTGGCGTGATTGGCCAAGAAGAAAAACATGGAAAATCAGAAGGAAAGTAAACTCAACAATGAAAAGTTAAATGGTTCTTAAAAAAAGAAAATGGAGGGACCAGAAGGAAGGTAAATTATTTGTTGAGAGCTTTAATAAATACTTTGAGTAATGCTTCACCACAGTTGAGAAAAGCATGGACTTTGGCACCAGACCCGGGATGGAAACCCTAACCCTCACCTCATTAGCTGTGTTAGAGTGTGCAAATCATTCAGGTGTCATCCGTTTCCTCATCTGCAAAATGGGCATAAAAGTCACTACCTACTAGGAGTGTTGACTGAAATGTGATACTTCTCAAAGGACCTGGAATAATGTCTGGCACCTAAAAAGTATTAAAAATTGTTAGCTCTCTTTCCCCCTCATTGGAAAGTATGTAACAGCCTTTCTTTAAAAGTCCATGGATTTTTCAGATGGAACAGGGAATGTTTTAATACCTCATGGAGCAAACCACACTTCTCTCTCACCAGTAACCATAACCTGACCAAACTCTCCAGGGCTTCAAGTCTCTCACCTCTTCTAGCACCACATTTGTTATAGTCTCAGGCAAAAGGACTCCCTTAAGTCTCAAAGAAGGAGACAGTGTCTTCTTCAAAATAAATGGATGTGACTCAAACGTTGGACATTTAGCTATTTAAACATGTTGCTCACAGCTCATGTTCCAGCTTGAGGAATTCCTCTTGGATTCTTTCTCCGGTGGCAATGGATGGTTTCCACATTACATTCTTTGCCCCCTTATTCCGCTGGCAAGCCAGATAAAATCAAAACAAATTTAGAACAAATGCACACACTACAGTGCTCTTGTGAGTCAGACAAGCGGGTGGTTGATGTGGATGGGAGTATGAGCAGCATCACACGGCCGCCTCATTCTCACTTTGCTACTAGTAGATTCTTGGGGATGGCAGGGAGTCTGCATTTGAAAATAAATGACTGCCCCTCGATTTTAGGTTTGGGTTAAAATTTATTTATTTAAATGTTATACTAATGTTTTTTAAAAGCAAGATGTCATAATTTTTATGGAAGTAACAGACAACTGGATAATAATAATTTTTCTCACTATTTGTCCTTTTTTGTTCTGTCTGGTGAATAAGGAAACAGTAGTTTCTGAGTAAGAATTAAAGACAAACACCCACCTTGCTAAAAATGACTCAGAGCTGCTAATGTGGCTTTAAAATCCCATCTGAGGATTTCAAAAATTTCTGATGAAGATTCTTAGACTAAGGCAGGAAAGGGGAAAGCTATCCCATCAGAAAGTGCATTTTCAATTCTATTTGGAATTTCAGTACAATAGGCTCAAACAGGACATTGCACCTGGCCCTTTGGGTGTGGCAAAGAAACAAAACCCAAACATTCGCTGCAATAAAATCCAGATAACAGCAAAAAGATGTTAATGTAATTGGTGAGCCAGCTAGACAAACAACTGAGGATATCTTACTACAATCCTCATCCATAATCAAAAGACATGTGCTCCAGCCCTAAGCCACCCCAACAGGGACGTCTGGGAGGCTGAAGCCTCAGCATCCAGGAGGCTAATACTCCACACCAGCTCTGTCGTTTATTTACCATATGGCCTTGAGCAAGTCGAGGACATTTTCTGAAGCTCAAGTCCCTCCACTATGAAATAAAGATGACAATTTCTGTTTCAGTAAGTTGTATGCGTATAAAACAACAGCTGTGATGATCCCTTATCAATAATAAGTGCCGTATTGATGTTAGGTGTGACTATTACCAAATAGCACACCCACCAATAAGGTGAGAATCTGCTAACCAATTAATTTTATTAATCTAGCTCTCATTCACTCAGACCACTTTGACACCCTCAGATATCTTAGGCAAGCTGTCTTGGGACTTACATAAATTTTTTCTCACTAAGCCAATAGTAAGCTCCATTTTTTTTTTTTTTTCTTTTTGTGTTTTTTGTTTGTTTGTTTTAAAGAGAGGATAAGAAATGGAGGCGTGGAACTTCAAACTGGCTGAGACAGGATGCTGTAGTTAGTTTTGTCCATTTTTCCCCAAGCATGTTTCTATTTAAAATTATTTTTTTGAATTATTCTGAGAGGGTAACTTATCTTATCCAAAATTAATGTTTCCAATTTCCTTATATAACAAGGCTAGAATGTTGCAGAGGAAGTAGCGAAAACAAAAGAACTGTGGAAGATCAAAAAGCACAAGACCTTTAACCTATAAGGTTAAGAGGTTACGACCCTAGGACCTTAAAGTAAGGTGGACGTCCAGAAAGATGTTTTCAGGTAGTTTTAAGCAAAGTAACTTTAGGGGGCTTTTTGAAAAGGGATAGAGATAGGATCTAATGCTGAGGACAACGTTACTGGCATGAATACCCTTAAAAAGATCACAGGGACCCTATCACTGCTGTGTGAGAAGGGAACGACAGCATCGGTAACTCATCATCCTTTGTGTTCACTGTTTAAAACTAACACTTGTCCACCCTGAAAGTATTTACTGAATAACGTGTTCATCATATTATCCCAGTCCTAAACCAGTCAGGCTGCAAATTAGAAGGGGAAAGATACGTGATTAGATAACCACAATGAATGAGGCAAACCTGAACAATGGTGTCAATCACATCCTCAATTTGGTTGTGATAGCTACTATTCACCTTTGAATTAGGGAGGGAAGTGCAGTGAGTAGATGTCACATTGTCATTAATGTAACACCAGGCACCAAGTTCCTACTTCTGTTTTACTAATGTTTGACAGGAAAGTAGTTGTAGCTGTGGCAGTGTGGAGAGGAAAGAGCAAGGCTGGCTGGTAGCCATAGGCTTCTATACAGGAGACCAGAAAAATGTGCACTTCGTGGTTGGATGTGGCATACAGACAGCTAATAAGAGGGAGGGATATGGAAAAAGGAAAATTATCTTTCTGGAATTATCCCAGCAAGATCACGAACAAATGTATTATGGATTGGGAAAGGTTAAGAAAGGCAAAAATCAGATATAAGAATTTCTTTATCTAAGTTTAGGAAGGACAGACTCTACTGAATACTTTATTTCCAAGATAGAGAAAATGTTTGTTTCAGTTATATATTTGTATTAATCAGAGTATGGTAATATACATTAAAAGTTTTGGAGTTTGGACTGGTACACTGGCTCCTGTAATCCTAGCACTCTGAGAGGCTGAGGACAGTGGATTGCTTAAGCTCAGCAGTTGAGACCAGCCTGAGCAAGAGCAAGACACCGTCTCTACTAAAAATAGAAAAACTAGCTGGGTGTTGTGGCAGGCTCCTGTAGTCCCAGCTACTCAGGAAGCTGAGGCAAGAGAATTGTTTGAGCCCAAGAGACTGAGGTTGTTACGAGTTATGATGATGCCACGGCACTCTACCCAGGGTGACAGAGTATGACTCTGTCTCTTAATAAATAAAATAAAATAAACAGCCATTAATAAAAAAACATTTTGGAGCATGTAAACATATATTAAAGGCATTAGTTATCAGGGACCCATCAGTGATTTCTAAGTATCATTATCTTAAAAGCTTTAGAAACATGCACCTTTCAAACTTCCAATTATGTTAAACCAATCTGCATCAATCTAAGGAAACATTTAGACTCTCAGAGTCAGGAAATTAAACCACTAGTTCTTAAGTTCTAAGCATATATCTAAGTATCTGTCTTATTTTTACACTTAACATCGGTAGATAAATGCTAAGAAAGTGTTTAAGAGAAATTGAACAGCATATTCAAATCAAATGGATTAACTAAAAGCTCAGAAACTAAAAAAGGTAACATTATAGAAGATAGCAGGAGAGGCAATGACAAATCGCCACAAACCCCTTTGCTTATGCTTAATCTCCTATACAACATAAATAATCTATTGTGTAAATTAAGGTAACAAATTTTAGCATAAAATGGCCATAGCTATTATAAAACAAAGTATTTAGATAAATGATTTTTTAAAAATCACGATTTCCTGCCCTTTATTTTAATCACACATCAGAAACATTCACTGGGTCCTCACATGTGCCAGACTCAGCAGATGTAAACAAGGGTGAGAGCTGGTTTGCTTGCCCCTCCCCAAGCCTAAAATCTCGTACACTATGCTATAGAGATAAAGGGGAAAGACAACCAGAGTCAGCATCTAAAACACTCAGCTTATTACTTATCCATGGAAATCATTAGAATTTCTAATGAAGTATTCGTGCTTGAGCAACACTTGTTTTGATACCACAAAGCCACAGTACTAAGTAACGGGGGTAGTAAATACAATTACAGAGGAAATCGAAGTGCATCAGGGATCAAACGATAGCTTTGATAACTCAGGTCTCCTGCAGGTCGTTCTCCAGTATGGGGTGGTGCTACTCCTTCTTGGTATGCAGTTGGAGAAAACCCACCTGATGCTGTGGGGTCCACAGCATCCTCCAGCTGCACATTCTACCTTTCTGATCTCCCCTACTCTGGAAATGAGAAGAAAGCAAGTGTCTGAGATGATCACTATGGTTCCTTCTAGGTTTGACATTCTGTGGGTAAAGCTAAAATGTTTTAGGCAGATCATTACAAGAAGGAAAATGCATTACTTAAATGCTATGTCAAACAAGCACATCCTCTAAGCAATATCACAATTTTAGCAAAAGAGCCTAATTTATGTCTCCTCATGGATTCCAATATCATGAGCTCATCCTACACCTATAAATGTATTCATTATGTAAGCTTTCCTTTAAGCAAACATGAGGCTGGAGAGGAGGAGAGTGCTGCATGCCGTTCAATTTGGCTTCAGCAGAACTCTCCATTATTAGGAAGAGGCTGCACATGTCTAGATAATGAGAACAAATTTCTTATCATCACTATGGTGTCTTTTATTTTACTGTGTCACTCCTGGATGAGTTTGAATGTCATATACTCTCCACCTTTGCCTCTTAAAGCATCAACAGGTTACAAAAATAATACTTTGCCTCATGGTATGCAACCTTAAGATGACCCAGGAAAATGGTATTCGTTATTCAGTTGGATATATTAAATGTGCAATAACGATGTATTATAAAGTAAATCAAATTACAAAATGAAGCCTATCCCTTGGATAAAATTCTGGGAGTGAGCCAACACCACAGTTATTATCTTCCCCAGCATTGAATGCTCTATATAAGTGTTTGGAAGATGTAAACAGGACATAAATCTGAGATTGGTGCTTCAATATGTCTACAAATAACCATGACATTCTATATAAACTCTAGTTTAGAGCATATATGCTTTCTGTTTAAGCAGTTAAGAAGTGTACTAGACGCTATGATAAACAGAAAAAACGGAGCGTGAATACCGATAAATGCAAGCCTTCCGTCTCGGAAAGTCTTCACTTATTTGATTAAGTTAGGTGAAAAACAGAGCAGTCATGCTTGTAGCCTTTCTTCCTTTTCCCTTTCCTCTCCTCTTTTCATTTCTAATGCGAATCGGAAGTCTATGTGGAGCAGTCTGGCTAGCCCCAGTCTAACCTCCCCATCTGGAAGGGGACTAAGCAACCTTGGGGCTACTTCCAACCCTTCCCAGCTGTTGGGTTGGGGTTTTTTGTTTTTGTGGGCTTGAGAAAGCATATTTATATAAATGATTGCCATATCCTTTGCCAGCTGTTGACCCTGTTCTTGTCCCGGTTGGGGCATGGTTTTCATTTTTAGCGGCCACAGACTGGAACTGACCCTGATAGAGTTAGCACGCTATGCAAACAGCTTTACGCGCTGTTGCTGTGACAGTTCAGACAATGGATGCACAGTGTAATCCAAGGGACCGGTGTTTCCCTTTGGGCAAATGTCACAGAATCCAGAGTTGGAAGTATCAGTTGAAAAAATAAATTCTGAGATTCACTGTGTTATGGAATAGCTTCTTGTTAGTAGTTTAGACTGCACTGATTTCGGGTAGGGTCAGAGCAAGAATTTATCCGTAGCAACAAATGAGACTTGTATGAACATGAAAAGTTTTCTAGACAGATCTACAGAGGCAACCGTTATCGCTACACTTAGATGAGAAGTAAAAAGAAGTATATATATGCGTTTGATGTCAATGTTCGTAAGTTAAAAAAATTTAGATCCTTGTACCTAAACAGAAGAAAAAGGGTAAAAAGCAGTTTGCTTTTGGTCATTATCATAAGCCTACAATCATTTCTAAAGATAGCCAATCAGATCATTCCTTATACTCATCACCAACCAGAATAAATCTCATGTTTAATCTGTGAATAGTAGTCACAGGAAACTAGGAATTAGAAATAAGTCCCAGCTACATAAGAGGCTGAGGCAGGAGGATCGCTTTGAGCCTAGGATTTCAACCCCAACGTGTGCAACACGGCCAGAACCTGCCTGAAAAAAAAAGACATACTTAGGGAGAGTAGAGCTGTGAGGAAGAAGACCCACAGTGATTGAAGAGAAGGTTATAAAGTAGTCAATTAAGGATGATTTATCCAGGACAACCAATATTTCATCTGCAGTTAAATCGGGATAAGAGAATAAACAGCAACTTTTTAAAACTTTCATATATTCTATCAAGCCCTGGACATAAGCACAAGTGGCATATGTAAAGAATAAAAAAAAAATCAAATATTAACTGATTATTAATGCTTCAAGTGACAATTTATAATATTTGATAATTTACAGAACCAGTAAGTCATTGCAACATTAGTATCAGAGAGACTAATTGTAAAAGGTAAAGTAGCACGAGCATTTGTCCAAAAAAAAAAAAAAAAGGCCTGTATTAGACTCTCTCCAAGCCCGCAGGCTGGCTGGCTATGGCAGATGGAGACTGCCGTACATAACTGTAATTAAAATGTGAACCCCATCTTAGAGGTCAGCATAGAACAGTTGACAAATAGGGGAGCTGGGAGATGGAAAGTGAAGATATTTCCTGACATAGGCATTTTCAGTCTTTGAAAAACAATCCAAAAGGAAATTTAGTCTATGAATCTAAGAGTTACATACTTATTATATCTTTAAAACCCCTCAGAAGCTTGAGGTCTGGAATTGCTTTAAAGGCAGCTCAAAACTTCAGTCGGCTTTCACTTGAAAATGAAAATTTTAAGTGCTTGGGGGATGCAGTGATGGGATCTTCGAAGCCTGTGTACTGGCTAACAAATGACAAAATCTGTGAAATTACAAGGCAATGTTTTCTTTCTCTGACTCACCTTTGTAACAGCGAGGAAAGGTGAGGAAGCCATTTGTTGCTTACAGTAGAACCTGACTTAAAATTTGATTGCTTACAGTAGAACCTGACTTAAAATTTGACATCATTAATACAAACTAACAGCATGATGTGTAGATAATGCTTTTCTTGTAATAAGGACATAACTGGATTTTTAAAAATTCAGTATTATATCCCCTGCCATTTATTTTTATTATTGATATATTGGGGCTTATTTCTACCATTTTACTTTACATGACCTGCTCTTTTCTGTCTTTTATTGTACTAAAAGTTTTCTATTATAAATTTTTCCTCTACATGTTTGGAAGCTCTAGATTGTGTTTCTTTCTTTCTTTCTTTTTTTTTTTCTTAGAGACAGAGTCTCCCTCTGTTGCCCAGGATTGAGGATTGAATGCCACACTGTCAGGCTAGCTCACAGCAACCTCAAACTTCCAGGTTCAAGCCATCCTCTTGCTTCCCTCCTCCCCCACCCCAACCCCACCACAAGGAGCTAGGACCTTAGGTGCCTGCCACAATGGCCAACAAATTTTTAGTAGAGACAAGATCTTGTTCTTGGTCAGTCAAGCAGGTCTCAAACTCCTGAACCCAAGCAATCCTTCTACCTTGGCCTTCCAAAGTGCTAGGATTTATAGGCATGATGATTATATTTCTATTAAATGGTTTACCCTTCAATTTTTATATCATACTTTAACTATAAACTTCCCTACATTTCTCAATCTCTCAGTATCTGTCCTGAATAGGCTTTAATTGACACTGAACATTGCAACATCTTCTTGTCATTATTGTCTGGGGTTTTAGTTCAATATAAGTAAATTAAAATGTGAAGGGTATTTCTATTTTTTTTATTATCATAACATTCAAAGTCAATTACCAACATAATTCTGCTGTATTGTTGTTGTATATCATTCCTTCCCTCTACATTTACATTTTCGTAGTCAAACACATCTTTAAAAGATTTTTCTTTTTCAATGAGAGTATGACAGTGATAAACTCTTGGCACTATGTGAGGATTGGCTTTTAGCTGAGTACATAAGTGCGAGTTAAGAATTTCTATTGCTTAGCATTCTGGTGTATTACTCCATTGCCTTGTGGTACCTACTGTCACCAAGGAGAGGTCTATCATCAACCAAATTTTCATATTTATGTAGGTAATATGTCTTCTTTTAGGTTTTATAAAAAATCAATGGTCTTCAACCCTACTATAAAGCATGTAGATACAAATTTGTTTTTATTTATTCTGCTCAACACTCGGGGTATACTTTCAATTTTAGGATTCAATCTTTGAAACTCTTAGATATATTTTACATTCCTAAACTCCATGTTTCTTAACTATATTCTTTTACATTTTTATATCTCTGCAATTCTTTAAGTGAACTCTTGTTCAAATATATACTCTAAAATTATTACTAAGTTTTTACATTTCAATGTATTCATTATTTTATCGCTAATATTGTCAAGTGATTCTTTGTAAAATTCACTCATTCGTACCCTGTTTCTTTGCTGCTGCCCTGTGTTTTATAAAGCCATTCCTTTGTACTTTTGAGGATCTTAAATATATAAGGTTTTTTCAGATTGCATCATTATTTTTCTTTCATCTTAATGAATTCATCCCCTCCTTGTTCTAGGCTTTCTTGGTATTAAAGCATAACTTTCTCTGATGGATTCTGACATAGGCTTTGTAGGCTCGTCTTAAGTGGGAATTTCACTGTCTCTACAAGCGCACCACTCCCTGTCGTGCGGCTTCACGGCTGCCTGCATGGAAGCCCAGGCTAAAATTGGGTCTTACATCGGGCCTTTAAGGGATCTGAATTCTCAGGAATACTGAGGAATGTCCAAACCCAAAAATGAGTGGGTGGACACCTTAGCTTGGCTCTTAGGGCTTTCTTTCTCTGTGCACCTCCACAGGATGCCGTTTCAGACAGGCCACCGCTCTCGGCCACCAGCAGCAGCTTTCTTTCAAGTCCTTTTGATGATAATACATGGCCCCAAATAGGATGTTTTTAGTCCCTAAAACCCTGCAGAAACCTAACTCCCAGGTACTAGAGCCATCTTTCAGATGCTATGTGACATGATCCCTACTTTTCAGCCCCTTGTCTTTCTGATTCCAGTTTTGGTCCATGGTGATATTTATCCTATTTTTGAGCTTTGCCATGTCTTCTAAAATTTTTTATTTTTTTCAGTGGTTTATCATTGCTATGTATTTAGCAAGTTATAAATATCATTTTTACTGAAACAGTTTCCTATAACAAAAGTCTCTGTAAGTCATTCATCTTTTGATTTTCTACTAAACCAAAATGCCTTATTATGGATATCTCAAATATACTTATATATAGAAGCAATGCTGCGTTTTTCTTACACTCAAATAATTTCTTATAATTTATTTTTATGATTATTTAAGCAGTGGTTGAAAAATACTCAAAATATATTTTCTCAAATGATCAAAACACTTGAAAAATATTCAACATCAAATGTAAACTTAAAGCAAAAGGTACCACTTTTGCATATCGAGTTGACCAACAAAGAATGACAATACTCATGTTGGGAGAATATGTGGGAGTCATTCTTTTACAACGTTATAGGAGTGTACTTCTGATTTTGGAAACTAATTTGGCAATAGACATCAAAGGTCCTAACAAAAAGCATACCTATTGGTCTAGTAACTCTACTCCTAAAAATTTATCCTGAGGAAATAATAAAGTATTTGTGCCAAAATGCACAAGAAATTAAATATTTATAAAGGCAAAGAACAAAATCAAACAAACAATAGCAAAACAAACAAAAGCAAAGGAACAAACAAAACAGTCATTAAAAGGAGACCAGTTCAATTAATCACAAAGTATGAGGCAGTCCCTTAAAAATAGATACCTAAACACACAAGAGCAGTGAAAGGTTATACTCAAATGTTACCCCCAGAAGTATGATAAGGGACAACCTATATATATATATATATATATTTTCATATACTAATGCAAGTATTTTTTAAATTTTTATTGCTACAGGCCAAGGCATGTATATCTTTGTAACACTAAAAATTAAGCAAGTGTGAGGGCAATAATTCTCTTAAATGCACAGAAGGCAAGAGAAGGGAGATAATATGAGTTTAAGACCATCTTTCAACTGATTGTCAAAAAATACAAATATATCCCCATCCACATTTGGCTATTTCGTTGGTTACCTAAATCTTAGTTTTCTTTACTTCTTTTCAAGGCCTCCTGCCCAGACTCCGTCAGCATGCTCAGAATCTTCCTCCATCAGGCATCTCATCTCTCCTCTCTTTCTAATTTGTCCTTCAGTCCTGCATTCTGCCCTTCAGATGATAAATATGCTCAAGTATTTTAAACAACAAAAAACCCTCTCTTGAAAATAACATCAGAGAGACATCTCCTATCTCTGTTTTCACACCTCTAGTCACTTATATTCACTCCATAATTGGTGGTAATGTGGCTTTCCTCTTTACTGCTGTACTAAAATTGCTCTTGCTCAGGCTCTGATGACTTCCTAATTGCTAAATCCAATGGACACTTCTGTCCTTCCCTCCCAGGCTCACTCTGCTATTCTCTACTTAACGACACTGCTGACTGACTCGCTCTCTAGGCACTTCATGGCTTCTCTTCTTGCTTCCTTGACAGCTCCTTCTGAACTAATATTCCTCTGTGAGTTTGTGATGTTTTGCTGATTTTTCAGGGTGCTCTCTCTGATCTGCAATTTTTCTCACTCTATATACATTCCCTTTCACCTTCTATGCCTATATGTTGATAATGTTCACGTTTTTATTCAGGTTCAGGTTATCCAACCTTGGCCATCTAGTAAGTACACCAAGGTCAACATTCTAAAACTTTAGTATTGAGTTCTCCATTAAACTGCTTGTTTAATATTCTCCCAATTAGCAGAGACAGAAACCTAGGATTTACATTAAACTCCTCCCCTTTCTCCTCAGGCCGATATCCAATCACTGTGCCTGACGATTTTTACTTATAGACATTTCTCAACTTCCTATTCCTCTCAAATCTTGCCCTAGGTCAGTGGTCTCTGTGACTTCTATCTTAGCTGAATCTGTTCTCTCTAAAACTACCAAATTACATTTAAAATACAAGCCTATGCTGCATCTCTTCTGCTTAAAACCCTTCTCCATTCCTTGTATGATAAATTCTAAGCCCTAATACTGCTCCAGATTCATCTCTTACAACATCCTGCTGGGCCTTTTTTTTTTCTTCTAAGAAAACAAGTCTCACCGTATTTCCCCAACTGGGTTCAAACTCCTGGGCTCAAGCCATCCAACAGTCTCAGTCTCCTGAGGAGCTGGGACCACAGGAACATGCCGCCATACCTGACAACCCCTGCTAGAATTTTATATTATGGCAAAGTCAGCCTCACCTTTATTTATGCTTATATTCTCTACCTAGATTGCTGCTTGACGTTTCAGAGGGTTGTTTCTCCAAAAAGCTTTCCTTAAATATTCTCTACCTTCCTCAACTCCAAGCATACAAAAAGCTTAGCAACAACTGTAGACCATACCCTTTGAAGTGTGCTGTTCTAAAAAGTATGATTTGAAATCCAGTTGATTTTTAATCTACATGTTGTCGTAAGTTTTACATATTAAAAAAAAATTTTTTTTAAAGGAGACAGAGTCTCATTTTGCCACCCTGGGTAGAGTGCCAGGGTGCCATAATTCACAGCAACCTCAAACTCTTGGCCTCAAGTGACCCTCTTGCCTCAGCCTCTCGAGTAGCTGGGACTACAGGTGCCCACCACAACGCCTGGCTATTTTTTTTAAGAGACAGGGTCTTACTCTTTCTTAGGCTGGTCTCAAACTCATGAGCTCAAGCAATCCACCTGCCTGAGCCTCCCATATATATTTAAAATTTTTACATATGCATTTTATTTCTTCTCCTTGTTATCCATTAAGCTCAACACTGCTGAGAAGTCAGCACTGAGGACCTTTCCTTGCTTATTGTACCTTGCCCCATACTGTAGTTATCACACACTTATGCATAAACTAAGATCTATAAGGATAGAGAGAGAAAGCGAGAGTATCATCAATAACAATGACGTTTTTTAAAGGTAAGTAAAAATTCCTTCTAGTAATCAAATGAGACAAGATTTAAGAGAAACAACTTTGGTATAAAAGACCTAAAATCCATTTAGCTCCTAGGCTTGTGGTCTATACTAGAATATAAGATAGGAATTGAGTGAAAACTATCTTATGGGGAAATTCCTCAGAGAATACTCGTTACAAGCGACTGTTTGTATATTTAGATGGCTTTCAAAGATAACTGATGAAACTACATCATAATAGTTGATACTTTTTGCTGATGAGTAGAGAGAAATAGGTTTCAGATGTCAGCTCACCAACTAAATAGATCCTTAAGGTTAAATAACAATCCTTGCTAGTTTAAAAGTTGGAGACTGTTCGTCAGCAAGAATAGCAAGAACAGAGACTATCTCAGAGTAGACAATGTCCCTGAAATACTAAAATTCTGCCAAGCATTAGTTAAGTGGTACATAAATATGTGTGAAAACTCCTTAGAATCAAAAGCACAGAAAATATTTGCTACATTTGCACATGGGAAGATGGATGTTAAGGATAAGATTTTAGTAACATCTTTAAAATAAGTTAACATTGCTTTGTGGACTAGGATGGGTGCTAGAAAAAGATCTGGATAGAAAAAAATGTCATAATGACAAATTTAAGTAAATAAAATTCAGATCAGAAAGGAGAAATTCTTCTAAAATTGAGCAAGATTAATTTGGCATGTTATACAAATAGGAGGAAATTTGTAAAAAAAGAAAAAAGAAAAAAAAAAGTAGCTGCTAATCTTAGGTTAATAGCAAATGACCCCATCCACTCTTAACCTCAAAGACTGACCTCTCGACCCACAGCCAGTGGCCCTGTTCAGAGACATGTTGCCACCAGAGTAAATAACAAGAGAACATAACGTGCTGAAATTGTTACTGCTAATGACAAGTGACACACACTTTATACTGCCAACGAGCACAGTCATCAATAAATAACCCTAAACACGTTTGCCAATATTTTTATGGAAAGTAGTTTCCTGTCCTGTGTTATTAAATTCTATTTATTTATTATGGGGAAAAGAGGGTAAAATTATTATTCTCAGCTCTGGCTAGAAGGAAAAAATTTAAAGTATGAACTATAAAGCTAAGGTAAAAGCAACATGGGTGGCTGGCTGTGCTGGTTATCAGTGCCACCCAGTCCACACCCAGGCTCTCTTTTACTGGTGTGGTCCAGACGAAAAGACAAAGGACAAGACAGGAGTTTTACAAACATACCCGCAATCTAGCTGAGAGCACAGGTCAGAGACATAAAGCCCACAGACACGAAACTCTAAAAGCCTGGGTTGAGAGTACTTTTGAGTGAGTTCTTAAGATCTCTTTATGAAGGGTCTACCTTGATGGCCCTGATAATAATTAAAATCTCGGTTTGTGTTGGTCTGTGTTGGCAAGCTAACTACAAAAATCAACATAGAGAAACTAACAGCATTTCAATACTCTTGAAATTTTGGATAAATATGGCTTGTCCCCCTCCCCCACCACCACCACCCAAATGTGTATTGCACAAAACATTTCTGGAAGGCTAAAGAAACTGATAATAATGTTGGCCTCTAGAGAGAACTGGGTGGCTGGGGGCAGGGATGGAAGAAAGATTTTTCCTTTTCTACACTTTTATACGTTTTGAATTTTGAGCTGATTAAAAACTTAAAAGCATATTCAAAGTAAAACAAAAATTCAAATGAACAAATAAAACAAATTATGAGCATATCTATGTCAAAATTTAGAAAATAGGTAAAAACATATTCAAGTATGAAAAGGTATAAATTATAAATAGGAAGCAGACTCTGAATTAAGCAGTATAAATTTGCATATGTAAACTAGCAAAACTAGAGGTAAGATATAGAAACAATAACAATAACAATTTTAAAAGAAGCCTTAACATATAGTTAAAAATAATTTTATGGCATGTGTATGAATCCCTAAAGTAGTTAGAGCACATTAAATAATAATTTAATGCAATGGAAATACAAGGAACACTGTTTTTCAAAGACAATGGCACTTAGGTAGAAAATAAAAATTTCACCCTACATTCTAATTCTACATCTCTTTCTAAGGAATACTATTTAGCAAACGTAAAGATGAAACTAAATTTGTGTATTTTCTTACTGGTTGTATTTTCTAATTCAGTACTCTCAACTTAAACAGGAGATGAAAAATGAAGGCATAAAGTTATAATTTGTAATCAAACAAGAGAATATAAAGTAAAATAATCCACAGTTCTCAGAGATAATATTAAATTATGTATAATTGTACAAGGTAACCAATTTCTTGCTCAAAGTTTTATTTTTACAAAATGTTTTCTGCATTAAAGTTGTTTGAGAGAAAAAGATGCTTTGACATGCTTTTAATTGATTCGTTTTACACTCAGAGGGAGGATAACAGTGATTTGTGAGAGGATTTTTTTTCTCTGTCTTGCACACATCTCTCATTTGTCCATCTTAATTCAATTAAAGGAAATAAGGACAGTTTGACCGATGAATGAACCATATTTTAACCGAGGACACTTCTATTTAAACTGGAGTGTATCAACCACTGTAATTGTCAGTTAGTTACTTCCGATCTCTAACTTTTGTTTTGAGAGGTCACAGCATGGTCATGGAAGGGAAGAAAGAACACAGTAGAATATGGATAAGTATTTAAATCATTAATCCAATAGCGATTCAAAGAAAGAAAAATTTTAATTAGTACGCCTCATATGGAGACAGCTCAAGCCCACTAGTAGTTCTTGCTGAGCTATAGGAATATAAATTCAAATAAAATATAACTTTTACTATTTTTAAGTAGGTACTAGTTTTTGGTAAGGAGTTTCGGTCACTGTTGTTTTAACTAGCTTTATAGGAGCCTTGATTTACCTTCAGTTAAACTCATCCATTTTAAGGAAGGGTTTTTTTGTTGTTTTTTTTTTTTAGAATGCATATAGTATGTAGTCATCACTACAATCAAGATAGAGAATATTTCCATCACTCCTAAAAGTCCCATTTCCCATCATGCCTCTTTGAAGTCAATCGCTCTTCCCCAACTCACGGTCCCTGGCAATCACTGATATGCGTTCTACCTCTATAGTTTTACTTTTTCTAGCATTTCATACATTAGTTTTTTATGTCTGTCTTTTTCCACTTAGCATGTTTATGAAGTTCGTCCATGGTGCTGCATATGTCAATAGTTCCTTCCTTTCATTGCTAAGTAGGGATATAACACAATTTGTTTATCTTTTCACCAATAAAAGAACATTTGGTTTGTTTTCAGTTTGTGGCTACCATGAATGAAGCTGAAATGAACTTTCATGTACAATCATTTTACAAACAAATTTTTATTTCCTTTGGGTAAATACCTACAAGTAGACTGGTTAGATTAGATGGTATGTATATATTTAACTGTATAAAAAAACCACCAAACTATTTTAAAAAGTGGATAGACAGACCATTTTGCATTCCCCAAAACAAAGTGTAAGAAGGAGTTCTGCAGATTCTCAACATCCTCACCAACTCTTGGTATTGCCAGACTTCTGATTTTTAGCCACTGGGGCATAGCCATCCTTTCTCTAATACCTAATGACAAAGCATCTCTACAGCTGATTCTCCTTATGGGAATGTGAGATACTTACAAAGTCACTGTGAACACTGAATTCGTGAATACTGAAATTTTCAGGGGGAAGTACAGGGTTAGATTCTTACAAGACCCTGATCACAACATGTCCATCAACTAACATGCAATTCATATCACACTGGTTTATTTGCCAGCGTCTCATCAGTGTTGAAAACAAGCCAGTCTCAACAGGGCTGAAAACCTGCACTTCTGCATAACTCTTCCTGTTCACACCTAACATTTAGGTCATGTTTTAAAAATTATTCCACATTTGCAGATCCTGTCTTGCTTGCAGGTTTAATATTTTTCACACCACATTGCCTTTTGAAATGTTCAAGTCAGCCATTACGTTCTCCTGACCCTGGGTAATACAATGGTAGATTTTGTTGGCTTTCAACCTTTCAGCAATGCTGTTCACTAGTCTTTTTCTTTTTTTTTTTTTTAATCAGTTGTCTTCTCATAAATCCACAAATTTTGCCACTTTTTTATATTTTCCATAGTTTCATTGAGCACTATAGATATTACCCTAGCATTTCCAAGAAGCCTTGTACAGATTGGGAAATTTCTTCTTCCCTTTTCTGGAAGTACCACTGTTAATTCATTAACATTGAACTTGCACCAAACAGCCCTGTTACATTTGTCTAAATGAACCTTATATAACACATGTATTTTCCTCATAAGGCACATCAGAGACTTCTTGAACTTACGAACACTAGCAGCACTTCAGCACGATGCTTGGACCTTTCAAACATCCTAGCAAACCTCATGTAGAAAAATATAATATACATTTATTTCTCCATTGCAGAATATTTAGATTCAAACATCATTTGAATTAAAATGGTATTTTTAATATCTCCTTCTGTTGCCCTGGGTAGAGTGCCATAGTGATATAGGTCATGACAACCTTAAACTCTTGGTCTCAAGAAATTCCCTTTGCTTAGCCTCCCAAGTAGCTAGAACTACTATAGGCAACTACCATAGCACCCAGGTAGGTTTTTTTTTGAGAGAGAACTAGGGTTTTGGTCTTTGTCAGGCTGGTCTCTAACTCCTGAGCTCAAGCAATCCACCCACCTCGGCCTCTTGGAGTGCTAGGATTACAGATGTAAGCTGTTGTACCCAGCCAAAAATATATTTTGAACAACAAAGATACAGGGCTATTTCTTACTAATTTGAAATGCAGAGGTGAAAACACATTTGTCTAAAACAGTGTTTTTGGACCTTTTTTTAATCTCATGGCCCACTTGAACCAACAGTTAAACTTTTGTGATACACTTAAATTATGATGATCCAAAAAAAAAAACAAAAAAAAAAAAACAGAAAAGAGTAGGCTGAGTGTGGTGGCTCACCCCTATAATCCTAGCACTCTAGGAGGCCGAAGCAGGTAGATTGCTTGAGCTCAGGAGTTCCAGACCAGCCTGTGCAAAACCAAGACACCGTCTCTAAAAATAGCCAAGTGTTGTGGCAGGTGCCTGTAGTCCCAGCAAGAGTTTGAGGTTGCTGTGAGCTATAACGCCACAGCAGTCTGCCAAAGACAACAAAGTGAGACTTTGTCTCCAAAAAAACACCCCATGTATACATATATACACACATATATGTAGATATAGATATACTTGCTATGCTTTTAATTTCTTTTGAAAATAATCTAATTAATGTTCATTAATAATTTTCGCAGCACACTGGTTGAAAATCCCAGGTCTATAAAAACATACTTAAGACCAGGTTTAGGCTTTTATTCTTACATAAATGTTCCTATGATGGACAACTTGGCAATTGATAAATTAGCAATTTCTATTATATGTGCTGCTATGTAAGCACTAAAATAAAACATTTTAAAGCAGTTTTTTGTCTTTTCTAAAAGCAAGAAACCCTAAATTTTCAAATGAGGGGTAATTTCTTCATGGAAAACTGTAAAGGAAAATGTAAAAGAAAATGGTATTCAATACTTGAAAGGAAAAGTAAGAGGACCTTGAAAGAAGGTTCTTCTATTAAGAAAATTTTTCCTTTAACACCTTAACAACCAGGACAAACACACAGGAAATATCAGTTCATTAAGATAAAGACAAAAACAACATTCTCCTTTCCCTCTAGAACGATACTGAAAGGAACAACAAAGTTATTCAACATAATTCCACAAATTCAAGCCAACATTAAGGCCAAAAAACTGAATGAAAAGAGATCCACAGCCATAAAAAAGAATTGACACAATCCACAACCTTCTACAACATGAATGAATCTCAAACACGTTATGTTAACAAAATTCCATTCATATGAAATGTACAGAATGACAAATATAGAGACACATAAATCAGATAAATGAGTATTTAGGGTGGGAGGGCACAAGTAGGGATTCACTGTTAAGGGGTATATGGGAACATGGGGCAACAGAAAGGTTGTAAAATTCTGTTGTGGTTGGTCGCACAACTCTATAAATTTACTAAAATATCACTAAATTGTAGGCCGGGCATGATGGCTCATGCTGATAATCCTAGCATTCTGAGAGGCCAAGGTGGGTAGATTGCTTGAGTTCAGGAGTTTGAGACCAGCCTGACCCAGAGTGAGACCCCGTCTTTACTAAAAATAGAAAAACTAGCCATGCATTGTGGAGGGCACATTTAAGTCTCAGCTACTCGGGAGGCTGAGGCAAGAGGATCACTTGACCCCAGGAGTTTGAGGTTGCTATGAGCTGTGACCCACAGCACTCTATCACGGGTGACAAGTGAGACTGTCTCAAAAAACAAACAAACAAAAAGATCACTAAATTGTACACTTCTAACTTGTGAATTTTGTTGTATGTAAATTATACCTAAATAAGGCTTATAAATAAAAATAAGAAACAAGGAGTAGGATTGAGTAGAAAAGGATGAAATAAACTTGGCAATATATTGATAATTGTTGAAGTTGGATAACAGAGGTATATTATGCTATTTTTTCTCCTTTAGAAAAACTTAAAATTTTATTACTTAAAATTTTTCAAAATAAAAAGTTAAATGAAAAGAAAAAAAGACTATTACAAACTCATAACTCACCTTCACTCCCCCTAGTAAGCTAGCTAAAAATACTAGCCAGGAACTGCTTAGATGCCTCTCAGAAATGCTGAAACAGGCAGGGTGCAGTGGCTCATGCGTATAATCCTAGCACTCTGGGAGACCAAGGTAGTTGGATTGCCTGAGCTCAGGAGTTAGAGACCAGTCTGAGTAACAGCCAAATCCTGTTCTACTAAAATTATAAGAAAAAAAGAGCTGCTTATTGAGGCTGGAGCCTGAATTTCCAGCTACTCACGATGCTGGGGAAAGATGATCTCTTGAGCCCAAGAGTCTAAGGTTGCTGTGAGCTATGACACCACAGCACTCTACCAAGGGGGACAGAGTGAGATTCTGTCTCAAAACCAAAAAACAACAACAACAAAAAAGTTGAGATGCTTTTATAAAATTTAAAATGACTGGATACCAGGAAAGAGCAATTTTAATCTTAAGAATAAAATAAGATTATAGGCTTTTGGTGTTAGAAAAAAAAAAAAAAAACCCAAAACACTTAATAACTAAAAGTTTCTAATCTATCACATGCATTTCAACTGGAGAGTAATGGAAAACTTACCCATAGCAGACAACAGAGAAAAAATCATGTTGGAACTCCTATGTTACAGTTGACTCTTATCACCCAGTATATAGCAGATCAGAGTTAACAGAAGCAGAATGATGTCTTTACTGTATCAGTTGCCAGAAAATACCTTCTAAAATCTACTTAAACTGAAGAGACAAATTTACAGAAAACAATAACACTCCAAGAAAAGATAGGAGACGACACTATTCTTCAAATCAACACTGCTGCATGCAAAAACAAATGGAAATTATTATTATTATCTTCTTTGCAGTTGTTGGGCAGGGCTTGGCTTGAACCCGCCACCTCCAGCATATGGGCCAGCGCCCTACTCCTTTGAGCCATAGGCGCCGCCCACAAATGGAAATTATTTATCTGCCTCTGATATATCCCACAGAGATAGAAGAGCAAATTGTTAAAAGGAAGAAATATATTTTCCCTTCATCCATAATGACTTGAGGATTCACTCTCTGTTTATTTTAAGCCAAGGAGTTGAAGGCCATGGCCAATCCTCAATGACCATCTATCATTTCTGAAGTCATGATACTTTAGGCTTACTAAAAGATGGGAGATAGGATCAAAAGAAAATAAGGGTGAATTTCAATACACTCAAGACAGGGAGGCTTTCTGGAACAGAAACAAATAATAAAAACCCTAATAAAGTATAAAAGATCTGATATAACAATGTACACCACACTGGGCCCTTGTGAAGGACAAAACTGGGAAAATTTTTGCAACATATATGGTAAATGAAACCTTTGTATTCTTAGTACTTATAAATCTAACAAGGAAGAAACTGCTCAATCAAAAGTGAGCAACAATGGACGGTGTCTGTGGCTCAGTGGGTAGGGTGCCAGCCCCATATACCGAGGTGGCGGGTTCGAACACGGCCCCAGCCAAACAAAAAATAGCCAGGCGTTGTAGTGGGCGCCTGTAGTCCCAGCTACTTGCCTCCTGAGGCAAGAAAATTGCCTAAGCCCAGGAGTTGGAGGTTGCTGTGAGTTGTGACGCCATGGCACTCTACCAAGGGCAATAAAGTGAAACTTTGTCTCCCAGGGGTCCTCAAACGTTTTAAACAGGGGGCCAGTTCACTATCCCTCAGACCGTTGGAGGGCCGGACTAGTTAAAAAAAAAAAAAACAAACTATGAACAAATTCCTATGCACACTGCACATATCTTATTTTGAAGTAAAAAAACAAAACAGGAACAAATACAATCACATTGCCTCATGTGGCCCACGGGCCGCAGTTTGAGGACCCCTGCGTCTAAATAAACAAACAAAAAAAGAGCAACAATGTGAATAGGAAATTCACAAAAGAGGCCCAGATAACAAAAAATTCGGCCAATGTGATAAAAAACCGATACCACCAGAGTCTGGTGAGGATATACAAGAAGCAGCAAGGTTTCTGTTCAAGGCAATATAGTCCAGGTTTGCTTCTGAAGGTCAGTTCACCATAGCCTTGAAGCCTGGGCTCATGTGATCCTCCTCCAGTGCAGCCTCTTTAGTAGGTAGGCCTATAGTTACCTGCCACCATACCCAGCTATTTTGTTTTCTAATTTTCAAAGAAACAAAGTGTCACTATTTTGCTCAGCCTGGTCTCAAACTCCTGGGCTTAAGTGATCCTCCTGCCCTGGCCTCCGAAAAGTCCCAAAATGCTAGCATTACAGGTATGAGCAACCATGCCTGGCCTAAAACATCCATAATCTTCCAGCCAGCACTTACACCTCTAGGAATCTATCCTATATAAAGTAACTATATTATGGACAGATATATAGACAAAAATTTCATAGCACTGTTGTTAGTAATACCACACACATACATATATACAGAGAGATCTGGAAATTGCAGAACATTGCAAAATGTTTAATGGACCTATCCCCAGGATAAGGGGATTTCAGAAAATTATAGCATTCCTAATTATTCTTTTCTCATGCTGAATTTTCAATAATGAGTTTATTATGTTATATCTGTATAAACAGAAAAGACAGTTAAAGCTATTTATATCTTGGGGGAAAGAAAGAAAATAGAAAATGTCATATTTGTTCCCTCTCTTAAGGCATCTTCTCGAGTCTGTGGGTATGTAGTCTACTACCTCAGGGGGTTCCCTCTCACTGAGCAAATAACAGAACTAAACCAGCTAGTATCTCAGATCACCAATAAGATAAGCTTCATAGAATTCAGACTGTAACCACCTACTTTATCATCAGGTGGCAACTCAGAAACACCAATTTGCAGATTTTTTTTCTTTTTTGAGACAGAGTCTCACTATATTGCCCTGGGAAGAGTGCCGTGGTGTACAGCTCACAGCAACCTCTAACTCTGGGGCCTAAGCGATTCTCTTGCCTCAGCCTCCCAAGTAGCTGGGACTGCAGGCGCCTGCCACAATACCCGGCTATTTTTTGGTTGTAGTTGTCATTGTTGTTTGGCAGGCCCAGGCTGGATTTGAACCCACCAACTCCGGTATATGTGGCTGACACCCTACATGCTGAGCTACAGGTGCTGAGCCAAGCAGATTTTTTCAAAAACAAAAGAAATAACTTTAGTCCATCAAAAGGAAATGATTCAACAGTCAAACCCTTTGTCTGTTATTAGTGCACAAAAGGTTGTTTCTAGGTATACTGAACCATAAGTGGTTAAGCAAAAGTTGAAAGATAATATTACCAAAAATTAGTAGCAGCTTCTCAGTTTTCTGAATGGCTATCAGAATCATCTCATGGCAACTTCATAGTTTGCTCTGATCTGCTTAGAATCCCACATTAGACCAGTGTGCCTGCAGAGTTTCAGGCCTTTCTATGTAAGTATGGGCTCAGGCAAGGCACTAATCACCTCTTTTCTTAACACTCATACCAATTATTTAATTATATTTTTTATCAAGTTGCTATTATATGCCAGGGACTATTCCAACTGCTAAGGATGCAATGACAGAATACCCTGTCCTCGTGGCGCGTATATGCTATCCTTAGGCTCTTCGCACTCCTCTCTCTCATCTCCCCCTCATTTTAAGTGCTGCATGGCTATGAGGACTTTATTCTGTGCCGAAGCACAAAGCCTACTGTAGACAATGCCACACGCCATCTGTTCAAGAGAAAGTAGTCAAGTTTGTTTCTGCCTGTTGCTTTCCATTCCACTGCACAGACACACAGCAAGGGGCCAGTGCTCTCTGAGAAGGGCAGCAAGCTTCAGCCATCACAAGTTATCAAAACCCATCACTTGTTATCAGGTCCTCGGAGTCCTTTCCTCGTCTTCATGGGGCAGAACAGTTCCTCAGGTGACCTGACCATCAACTCTGAAATACCCTGGGGCAAATAAGAACTTTCGTTGTTCCCCTCACATCCTCTGACAACACTGGGTCAAATTTTTAGCCACACTATTTCTACCCAGTGGCTGCTAGTTTAACAGTATGTTGGCTCAGAATTTATGTACTACAGCTTGTTAGCTGAATAACTTAATCTTTTAGCTGTGGCCATAATCATTTTCTTGTCTCGGTTTATCTTGCAAGGTTTTTTAAATGAAATAATACATCATCTTCTCAGACTTCTCATTAGAATGACAAAAGAGAACATTAGAAAGCTCTTGGGATTAATATAAAAATGTACAATGGCTTTTCTGAGCTTTTAATCGGTCCTTCACAAGTCTCTTACACTAATGACTTAATGATGTTTGGCAAAATAGGGTGCACTCAATCTGGTCTCAGACTCCAGAATATCTCAATCGCAAGAATTAATTATAAAGCAACTCTGTGTGAGTGAGTCTAAAAAAATCCTAGATAGCTACAGCTTGCAGATACATTTTTTATGAAATAGTACAGAATAAAAAGGGCTCCATGTGACATACAACAGAATATCCTGCTAAACGTATTTAAAGTGAGTCCCTTTCCAAATGATGCCAGCAGACAGTGAAATTTTACCTACAGTTTTCTAGTAAGGACAGACATCTCTTCCTGCCCTCTAGAGCTCATAAGGTTATTCTTGTGTTAATGACCACACATAGCAGACAGATTCAGTCTTTCTGCTTTTCTTTCTTGTAAAATGATTTTCCTAAAACCAATGTTGGGCAAAATGCCACTAATACCCCCGTAAAGCCCTCGCAGTGCTTGAAGGGAGAGGCAAGAGATAGAGGGTTAGGAGGTAATCAAGCTTACAGATTAAGCCTTACTAAAGCTACAAGATGAACACAGCTCTTGGTGTTTATTAACTCTTCTAGTACTGAACATTCCTCCCCCACGTCATGGTAAAAAACACAAAGGTCTTTTCATCAATGGACCTCAAAAGCTGGCCTGCTTTAACTAGGCTTCCAAGAATAGCAGCTCTACTGGAGCTTTCTTTGGTGTCAACCACATTCATGCAAAAGTTCCTGCTTTTCTACATAACATAATTTTTCACACCTGTAGACAATGAAATTTTCTACCCCTGCACTGACATCTGTGAGGGCTGATTACTGCAGGCTCTATATTCTAGACTTTTTTATTTTCTTAAACCTTTTTCTATGACAATAGGAGTCTGGATAGGAAAAAGTTAATACCAAACACAAAAACCAATTTTAAAGGCAAAGAAAAACAAGTTTGATTGAAATTCAATGGCTGTTTCTAGGAGGACCTTCTCTACTAATCTGCTTGGGTAGTGGTTTTCTAAAGATTGAGGTTTTTTGTTTTGTTTTGTTTTTAAATTAAAACATGCTAACATTGGCTGATTGGCCCAATTTACCTAGTAATGGCATCTCAGTCACATAGTATACTAAACCAGCTCCTTCTTGCCTCTTGAATTCCCCAACTCAATCCCAGAAAAAAAACAGTCATATCACGTTTCAGAATGCAACAACTGTAAGACTTCTGATAAATAAGCTGATATTCATTACTTCACAAGGTTCTAGCTTTCCTTTTTGTTTTTGTTTTTGGAGACAGAGTTTTATTATGTCATCCTCAGTAGAGTGACATGGTGTCACAGCTCACAGCAACCTCAAACTCTTGGGCTTAAGCGATTCTCTTGCATCAGCCTCCCAACGCCTGGCTATTTTTGTTGTTGTTGTAGTTGTTATTATTGTTTGGCAAGCCTGGGCCAGGTTCTAACCCGCTAGCCCCAGTGTATGTGACTAGTGCACTAGCCACTGAACTAAAGGTGCCAAGCTGGTTCTAGCTTTCTTATAGGGTACAAAAACATCATTGTTCTTTCCACATTGCTATCTTAAAAGGCTTTACCCAATGTGTTAAATTTGGGGTTCTGATTCCTTAGAAATGCAGTTTTTAGCCACGAAAAATTTCCCACCACTGATAAATTATATTCCTTTATTCTCAAAAATAACCTAAAAGTTATATAGATTACGCAGATGAACAAAAACAATTTTATATTATAAATCTGTACTGCAACAAATCTGTAATGTAACATCGCTAAATGAATTAGATAACAATGACTACAGCTCCCCAATCATAATTTGAGACAGATAAATCTATACTTTATTGATACCAGAAGCAGATAGCCCTAATCACTAAACACCAGCACAGTCTGGTTTCTGTAGGATAATGACCCATCTCTATATTCATAACAACAATCTCATTCATCATGATTCACATTAAAAAAGAAGAAGAACTCTAGTCAAGCTAATGGAGGAAATGTGTGAAAAGTGATTGGATGGGTAAAACTCTGTATGCAGCTGGAGGGTCCTAATTGATTATATTGTGCTGCAACTAAGCTTCTGCCTTGTACATCAGATCTTTATCTAACTACATTTCAATTGATTTTCACTGATAGTCTTCTTTTTTATGTCTAAGGCTTAAAGTACTAACTTAATAAAAGGATAAAAGACTTTGTAATACAGATTTAAAAATATAATGTCCACAGAGGACTTCTATGGAGTAAGATGGCAGACTGGGTAGATACAGCCCACCAAACCAGAACCTGTGAATATGGGGAGGTAATTTAAAATAAATAACAATTGGGACTTATGTCTATATTTCAAAAGTCCAAAGCAAAACACCAATCCCAACATTCAAAGATGTGTCTAATGTTTATTTTACAATAGAACGCAGAGATAAGGACAAAAGATTACTCATTTAGTAGATGGACTATATGTTCTTATATAATAAGCTTCCTGGATTGGTTTATTCCAAAATCAAAATGCCATGAATGTAGTTCTCTCATTAAATAGTGATGGGTTTGAAAACAAGTCAGGTACAATGGCTAGACACTATTTAAATTCCAGTTGAAAGACCTACTGGAATAACCAGTATACTAGACAAAACTCTCAAAATAGCATTGTTGAACAGAATTTAGACTGAGGGTACAAAGCAGGGTTGAAGAACCTGCAGCCTTAAGGCCAGATGTGGCTTTTTAGGGCCTTAAAGGCGCCCTTTGGATGGAATCCAAATTTTATAGAACAAACCCTTTTATTTTTATTAATACATTTTTTGTTGTTCTTTATTTTTTTATGTTTAAAATAAACATAATTTACCTATTTTTTAAATAATGAATGCATTTTTAAATTTTTTCATTGGCAATTTGTATTTTTTTTTTTTTTTTTTTTTTGCAGTTTTTGGCCAGGGCTAGGTTTGAACCCACCACCTCTGACATATGGGGTCTGCACCCTACTCCTTTAAGCCACAAGTGCCGCCCCTAAATAATGTATTTAAAATACCAAAGAACAAAATAAGTTTCGATGAAACGACCCTCCCAGATTGACCAGCACAATTAGAATATTAGTGAACCATAAGAGCCAAAAGGACGGCTGTCATGCTTTTGATTGGTTCTAATTTCCCCCTCCTGACTGGCATCACTACCGCATGAGGCTGGTTGGTGACATTTTGTGGGGATCTAGTACACCAGCCTGTTAACAGCTTTTGACAATAGTGTTCCTTTTTGAAGTAGAATTTGCAAATAGTGGCATAGTTTGACCATATTTTTTAATCTGTCTGCTTAAGAGCCCATCATGTCAAAGTAGACCAAAAGGATGTGATGCGCAAGGAAAAAAACATACTTTTTTTTTTTTTTTTTTTCCAAAACAGAGTCTCGCTTTGTTGCCCTTGGTAGAGTACCCTGGAGTCATAACTCACAGCAACCTTAACCTCCTGGGCTCAAGTGATCCTCTTACCTCAACTTCCCGAATAGCTGGAACTACAGGTACCCAGCACAACACCTGGTTGTTTTTAGAGACAAGGTCTTGCTCTTGCTCATACTGGTCTAGAACTCATGAGCTCAAGTAATCTACCCACCTTGGCCTCCCAGAGTGCTGGGGTTACAGGTGTGAGCTACTGTGCCTGGCCAGAAGGCAGACTTTTAAACAGGGACTGGGAATTGCAATACTACCTTGTTTCTGCTAAAGATAAGATGATTTGCTTGCTTTGTGATTCTGCAGTATCCATCAACATTAAAGAAATTCAGTGCTCATCAGCATTACAACTGAGAAAAAGCACATATATTTTAAATTAGAGGGAAAGGCCTGAAAAGTTGCATTTCAGAAATGAAAAGATGAAAAAGCAAAAGCAAAGACAATTCTTTCAAGCAGTAGCAAGATGTGAAAATAATGCCCCTGAAACAACTTATAAAATCGGGAAGCCATTCAATGATGTAGAAATTGTGAAAGAATGCCTTGCTGAAGTTGTAGGATGTTTAAATCTCAATAAGGTTTCAAAGTACAAACAACTGCCTCTTTCAAGGAGAACCACACCTGATCAGCAGCATGAATTAGCTTTCAACTTAATAGAACTTCATGCAATACTTCAAAAGGAAAATATACATTACTCAATCGCCTTAAATGAATTGAATAATACTATTCACTTAGCATAGGTTTTGCACTTTATATGGGTCATAACAGAAGATTTTCTTTGCTCTGAAAATTTACTTGTTTTGAGCACTCTTGCAAACAGAACACGGGGAAAACCTTCAAAAACTTTCAAGATAAATGTTATGAAGTTGGAATGAATTTGATAAATTTAGCAAGTGTATGTAACCTTCTATGACAGGAAAACAAGAAGGGTTTATTGCACATATAAAAAAAGAGTACTTAGAGATGCAGATGAAACATGTGTATCCCTGTAATATTCTAAATTTTAAAAAGAAGATGCAGATGTTCTCATTTCTTTTCATTTTACCTTACATCAGGAAAACCTCTGTGCTAATGGTTACAGGTGTGAGCTACCGTGCCCAGTCAGAAGGCAGACTTTTAAACAGGGACTGGGAATTGCAATACTACCTTGTTTTTGCTAAAGAGAAGATGATTTGCTTGCTTTGTGATTCTGCAGTATCCATCAACATTAAAGAAATTCAGTGCTCTTTGCAACAATTTGCAGTTTTAAGTGACACTTTGCAACAAGTTATAATCTCAGGGATAGGTGTTAGCCAAAATTTTATCTCTGCAGAAACAGATAAATTTTATGAAGAACAGAATCAGCAATACAAGTTACTGAAAGATTTCTACAGCAATGCAGCATTTCTGTGTGATATCACATCAAATCAAAATCACATGAATATTTATTTGCAAGGTAAAATTAAGTCTATGTATGATATGAATCAAAAAGTCCAAGCATCTCAAAAAAAATCTTTTTTTCTTTTTCTTTTCTTTTATTTTCTTTTATTTATTTTTTTTTTATTATAGATAAAAATATGCACCATAGATGTGGCCCAACCTATCTTTTTTTCAAAACCACCTTCTTTGAAAGTAAATTTCCCCCAGTTGTCAAAGGTCACTGATAAGCAGGAGGATGTGTTAATCACTGGAAGGATATGCAGCTGTTATAGACCTATATTAACTGGAGAATACAATGAAAGGTTCACTGACTTTGAGATTCAGGACAGGACACTCAAATTATCATTTCAGCCTCACCCTCACCTTGATATCAACAAGGCACCTAAAGAATTACAGATGGAATTGAGAGAGCTCTCAGTAGATGATACTTTAAAGTCACTCTCTGATACTAGATCCAACTGAAATATGGAAAAATGCAGACTATCCCATGCGTATTCTAGGTGAATACTAGGAACTATATAAAAAAAGAAAAAGCCTTCTTGCTTTGCAACCACCTATTGGTGCAAATCTACATTCTCCAATGTAACCCAAATCAAGACTCCCTTAAAGGTCACAAATGACTGATACCCCTTTAGAAGATCTACTGAAACTGCAGACCCCCATGCTGCAACCAACAAAAGGCAGATACAATAGTCATTAAAAGGTTAGTTAACTTTAAAATTAAGAAATTTCACTTTTGGAAATTATTAAGGACATAGTGTTAGACTTTTACCAAATAAAGTACATTTCTTAAGTATATCTAAGTGAAGTTTCTTTCTTTCTTTCTTTCTTTTTTTTTTTTTTTTTGAGGCAATTTCACTATGTCACCCACAGTAAAGTGCCATAGTGTCACAGCTCACAGCAACCTCAAACTCTTTGGTTTAAGCCATTCTCTTGCCTCAGCCTCCCAAGTAGCTGGGACTACAGGCACCCACCACAATGCACGGCTGTTTTGTTGCTGCAGTTGTCATTGCTGTTTAGCTTGTTTAGCTGGCCCGGTCTGGGTTCGAACCTGCTAGCCTTGGTGTATTTGGCTGGTGCTGTTACCACTGTGCTACAGATGCTGAGTCCTAATTGAAGTTTCTTGAATGCTGCCTTATTTGATTACAGTTAAATTAATGCAGCCTTCCCCAACCCTGGTATAAGCCATCACCATTGACAATTTTAACAGTTTAAGTGCAATACAATAAACTGTACATATGTAAAGTGTATAGTTTACAAGTTTTGACATGTACGATCCCCAGAGCTATCACCACAATCGAGATTATGCACAGAGCCATCACTGCCTCAGGCTTCCTCAGGCCGCTCTGTACTCCTTCACTTCTCTTGCCTCATGTCCTTATCCAGGAAACCAATCATTCATTTTCTTTTACTATAGTAGCATCTTCTAGCATTTTATGTAAATGAAGCTATATAATATGTATCATTTGATCTGGCTCCTTTTACTTAATTATTCGAGATTCATCCATGTTAATTGCACTTATCAAAAATTCATTCCTTTTTGATTGCTCGGCAGTATTCCATTTTATGAATAAATACCAAATTGTTTATCCATTTACATGTTGATGGACATTTGGGTCATTTCTAATCTTGCACTACTACAAATATAGCTGAGATTGCTTTCATTTCCCTTGGTTAAATATTTAGATCTAGAAATGGAAAGGCTAGGTCATAGGATAGGTTTATGTTTAATGTTTTATTTTTTTTTGTTTGTTTGTTTTTATTGTTAAGTCATAGCTGTGTACATTACTGCAATCAAGGGGTACAATGTGCTGCTTTCATATACAATCTGAAATATTCTCAAACTGTTCAACTTAGCCTTCATGGCATTTTCTTAGTTATTGTATGTAGACATTTGTATTCTGCCTTTAGTAAGTTTTGGCTGTACCCATTCTATTAATAAGATGCACCATAGGTGTGGCCCTACCCATTATCCTCACTCCACCCTAACCTCCCCCCTCCCTTCCCCTTCCTTGGCCCTTTCCTCATAGTCTTGTGCTATAGTTGGGTTATAGCCTTCATGTGAAAGCTATAATTTAGCTTCATAGTAGGGCTGAGTACATTGGATACTTTTTCTTTCATTCCTAAGATACTTTGCTAAGAAGAATATGTTCCAGCTCCATCCATGTGAACATGAAAGAGATAACGTCTCCATCTTTCTTTAAGGCTGTATAATATTCCATGGTATA